>JAOWBP010046204.1:0-20190 GCA_028571105.1 Tragopan temminckii
AAAGGAAAGGAAAGGAAAGGAAAGGAAAGGAAAGGAAAGGAAAGGAAAGGAAAGGAAAGGAAAGGAAAGGAAAAGCAATTATGAAAAAATCATCAGGAAATTAAAAAAAAAAAAAAATCAAAGAAACAATCAAAAAATAACACAATTCCTAAAGTTAAACCATGGCACATAGACTCATGAAGTAGTGACTTGAAAAATGTGCAGGCGTGTAGGTTGAAGAAGAAAAATGTTACCCTTGAGGTCATTCAAATGGAAGCTTTTAATGATTTAAAGATCTTAAGCCTTTTCAGAAGGACAGGACTTCAGAGCATCTTTTGCAAACATTTGACTTTCTTCCCATTCAAGAGATTGTGTTTGTGTCCACCTAAGAACAGCCCCAAATTATGAAGTCAAAATTTGTAAATAATTTTAAAGTTGTGCTTAATCACACAACACAAAGGGAAGCATGATGTGGTTGTGTAGGCTGGAAGGTCTTTCCTGGTACTATATTCCAGCACCTAAACTAAAGTCTGTCAAAAGTCGTAGTACACCCAAAGAATCTTTTCTAAGTAGATAAAAGATACATTGAATATTTAGTAGAAAATCAGAAATGTTGGCTGTGCCCCTTTAAAATAACATGTTGTTGGGCCTCTATGTGGCATGGATTTCAACTGTTTTGCAGCAGTGGATATCAGCTAAACAAAACAGTATTATTTCTGAATATATTTGGATAAATAAATGACACAGTTATTATGACTACAGTATGCTGAGTGTGTTCCCGCTGTAGGATTTCATCCAGAAGTCTTCATACAAAGCACTGGGAAATTGTTGCGGCCAGATGAGTGCAGAACAGCAACAAATGAAGGCCAGCAAAGTGGGAAGATGAAAGCTTCATGGCAATGTGACTGTCTTACATCTCCATGGCTGCACATCTTCAAAGCAAACTGAAAGCAGATGAACCTGGGAGCGGAGCGCTGCTCAGGGCTGGGAGCTCTGCTGCTGGCACCCAACCATGCTCCTGGGGAGATGGAAGAGTGGCTCCATCAACCTTCTTCCCCTGGCCAGGACTCCTTGTTCTTTTCGCCTGAGGCTATTCAAATGATTTAGACACACTGAACCTCTCCATGCCCCTGCAAGGCAGGTTTCTGTTGTATTCTGTGATGGGGAAACCAAAGTGTAGGGAGGTCAATCTGAGAGCAAAGCTCCTCATTCCTATAAAACATCACCCCTCTCTTCCTGTACCCTTCGTTCTGTTAAGTTAGACAGGAAGATATAAAATTAAATATTTAAAGGAACTAAATATTTAATCAATCTTAATACGTACCTTCTTTTGGCTGTATTCTGTTCTTCATGCTTTCTCTATTTCACGTGCTCCTTTTGCCTCTTCCCTTCCTGCATCCCACACATGGTTTATGCCTTCATTTTTATCCCTGTCAGTCAGACTTCTGTTGCTTCCTCCACTCTTTTATCAACAACCCAAGTAGTATGTAATGTTTTCCATTACACGCTGTCTTTAGGAACAGAAATTCTTGACGCACAAAGGCTCTAATCTGTTCTAAGACCCCCTCCACACCTTGCTTTCCAGTATTGGAGCTTACACAGTCCATACATCACTCAGTGCTCCCAGGACATGGGACAGGCTGCCCAGGGCAGTGGGCATGGCCCCAAGTTGCTGGAGCTGAGGGAGCACTGTGACACCTCTCTCAAGGGTTTGGGTAGTCCTGTGTGGAGACATGAGCTGGACTCAGTGATCCTTGTGGGTCTGTTACAACTGGGATATTCTATGTTCTGGAAATTAGTATCTATCCCTCTTCCATGCAGGGACAATGAGTGTAGGAAGGGGGGAATGAAAGTGCTCACTCATCTTTTGGAGCATGCAGGAAAGGGCATCTCAGATTGTGCAAGTGAAGTATTACTGAAAGGGTTATGCCCCCATCCTCATTAAAGCAAGAAAACAATCCCCGACACAAAGGCATCTAAAAGCTGACATCTCCTTATTTACTGAAATGCATTGCATACAGCCAAACTTCCAACATTCTGTGTTTTATCATCACTTCGCAAACTCTTGGTTGGCATCTGTAAACTTCACAAGGAAAAGGGTGAGTGGGCTGACACTTGTGTGACAATTCTGCAGTTGCCTCTCTTTTATTCCAGTGGAAGTTATCCTATAATTTTTGAAGCTGCAGGTTAGTGTCAATAAGATCTTTATTCAGGTCTTTTCTATTCAGTAAATTTGTCCTCTGTTCCTACTCAGAGAGAAACAAAGGCAGACATGTCCAATTCTACAAAATGTTCAGCTACAGTATTTCACCACTGTTCTGGATAACTGAATATTAGTGGCTCTACGCTGTGTTTCTATTCCCCTGCTTCTTGTATAGAATCACAGTGAGCAGTCAGTAAGGGATAAAGGCTTTTTTGGCTTCTAGCTAGATCAATCCATCTACAGCTGAACAGAAGTGAAAAACATTTGTCCTTTAACCCACTGAGCAAAACAAAAATAAATAAATAAATAAATGCATATACAGAACAGATGATTTTGACCTGAGCAGCTGTTGGGAGTCAGAGTGTTGTTCATTTTGGATGTTCACAACCAAGGCATGCAGTGCCCTCTTTTTTTTGTCCTCAGTTTTGTATCAAAGAGAAACTTCAGTGGAGATTCAAAGCACTTCCAGTGACCTGGGAGTTATATTCATAGCCCAGGAATTTTCTTAGCTCCTCCAGACAAACAGGCAGTGTTAAAAGCAAAGGAAAACGAATCCTGGAGCAACGATGCATAGCACAAAAGAACTTGGACACGTGGTGCCGACTGCCACTAATTGGGAGTGAGGGACCTCAGCTCCTGTTAGCCCACTGATCCCAATAGAATTGTATTTATCAGTCACTCATGGAGCATTTCAGATCCCAATCAAAGCAATTGGTCAGTCCTGGAGCTAGGAGATTTCCCTTCATCTTTATGTTTCAGGTCTAATTTCCTTATAACGTGGTCAATTTTTTTTATTTTATATATATATATATTTTTTTATATATATTTTTTTATATTTTTATATTTTTATATTTTATATATATATATATATATTTTTTTTATGGTGCTGGGCACCCCTGGTTTATCAATGGCACTTAGAATACTGCAGACTCATTAGCATAGTCCCGTTTGTGATATAGGAGAGGTTTTTGGAGAACTGTTCCTCTTTAATTTCAGTGCTGTCAGTTTGGAGCAGTTGGAAAGGATTTTAAAGGCAGGCTGGAAGCAGCGCGTGTGGAACAAATCGAGAAAGATGGCTGTCCTGACAAGAAAAGAGATTGAACTTTACTCTGTGCTTAATACTGAGACGCTAGGGGGAGCGTCTGTCCTTTTCCTGTCAAAGCCCCTTAAAACTAAAGGGAAATAACTTTCTGCAGGCGGTGAGTTAAAAAGAATTCATTTCTAATCATACAGAATCATTTGAGGTGTATAAAGCCAACAGTGAGTCATCACATCCACATATCACCGTAGCCCTGGATCTACAGCAGTGTCAAATGACTAAAAGAAAATACTGAGGTGCTAGTACATTCATCCAGTCAGTCCTGATGTCTGATACGCTAAAATAAGGCTCTAAATGAATAGAAGTGATCTGGTAGAGATGTACAGCTTATAACATTCTAGTTGCAGAAAGCAAGTGATAGTACTGCAAATCTTAGGGAAAGACGATTGTACATACATTTATTTAAATGTATTTTATATAAAAAATGTTTCTAAATCTGATTATATATATATATGCATTCACAAGTGAAGATATAAAATAATATCTGAAGAAAAATTAACTCTTCTAATTAAAACTAAGGGTACATTTCAGTCCATGTTGCCTGTCTTAACCAGTTGCATGGCTAAAAGGCTGAACTGGATCTTTATCTTAAAGCAGGTAAATGATCACCATGCTAAATAGCTTTTTGATCTCTCTCTTTGTGATCTTCTGTAAATACCGTTCAGAGGAGAACTCATTAACAGAAAAGGAGAGCAGCAGTGTATGGCCCAGGATTTGCAATTTGTGATCTTGTTCGACTATCAAAGGAGCCTTAAGCTCAACAGCTATGTGCTTAGGAACTAAAAGATAAGAGATTTCTTAACAAGCACATGCCAGTAATTTGAGAGGCTAATTGGTGTAGGAAGCAACACCCCAAAAGTTCTTGGAGAGATTACATGGAAATTAATTAAATTGATTTAAAACACTTCTGAACATCAGCTATCATAAATGACAGTTTTGGGTTGGACCATAAAATAACTGATTAAGTGGAAGTAAATGCAATTGGATTTGGATAACTAAATCATAGACAGCTGAAAGGGGATGGACTAGTGTGATTAGAATCATTTTGAAGGGCAAATGAAATGGGAGGATCTCTCCAATTCTTACATGTTGTCAGTATCTTTTTTAATGTGGACATTATTTGTCACTGAGACAAGCAAGCTGTAAGAAATAGGTGTAAAAATGAACACATTGTTTAGCAAATGAAGACAAGAGCCTCCTATATATCCCCCTTTTCTTTCACAACAGTGAAAAAGGTAAGAAATCAGAGCACAGCAGAAAAGTGGAAAGGTTTCCTTATAAGATGTAGTTCACAGTGTCTTTAGTCATCAAATCTTTACAGAATTCCAGAAAGGATTAGACATTCATATAGACACAGCAAGAGATAAGGTACTGTGACATGAAGAAAAAGTAGTTGTTCGAGTGGGCTAGATAATCTGTTCTATAGAGCTGAGATCAACAGCATCCTTTTCATCCTTTTAAATTGCCTCATCTCAGAAACTGCTTGCTAGTTTTTTGTACAACAACAAAGATTTACTTCCAGCATGTTTTTCCTACATAGCTCTGCGTTACAGTTTTGCCATCCTTTGAAGAAATTGAAGCTTGGTAATGTAGGATGCTGTTTGTTGTTCTGTCCTATCTCGCTGTTTCTGAAATCAGTTACATCTTTACAGGTGTGCACAGAAATGTGAACAGCTTTCCTTCAGGTATACAAGCTGGAGATTTACAAGGTGCTTGTGTTCGGATTTGCTGGTGAATGGATTAAAACAGAATGACGTTCATAAAAGGTTTATAGTCTTCTCAAGTTGAACTTAAAGAAATATGAGGGATTATGTAAGACTTATTGCAGTAATTCAGTAGAATAATTAGTCAACAACAGTTCTTGAAGCCAGATTTTGAAGAAATTTTCACTATTCAGTTATACTGTCTGTTCTTTTCCCCAAAGTTTGAGCGTATACAGCCACTGCAAGAGAAAATGTAGTGACTTGAGTGTGACTTGAGATCCATTATTCGCAGGACTTAATAGCCAAACACCTACAGATTTCAAAATTCAAGAATACAGAGATGGAAAAAGAGAAGCTGAAGCAAGATACTCTGAAAAGGCTCGAAACGTTGTTAAGAAATGACTTAGTGGCCACTCAGAGGCTTCATCAATGCCAGGGTCAGCCTGTGCTTAAGTAAAAAGCAAGCAGGCACAAAGACACAGATCAACCCCAGAACTGCCTACACCAAGTAGCAACATATGTTATGGACAGATAACAGTCACTCGTTTAGAGCAGACTTATGATCAGCAATCACTGCCCTTTCTGGAGCCACTATTATGGTCTAAATACTCATAGATAAGTAATGGAGTGAGGTATGATGAAAAGGCTGGCAAGGCTTCATGATGCAAGATAGGCATCATGGAGAAAGATAAGCCATGCTTGAGGTATGAAGAAGAAATTTGTTCAATTAAATGTTTTGGCAGAGATTGGAAACATCATCCCATTTGATTCCTCAGTACTGCCAACCTGGTATCTAAATGACCCTGGGAGAAACATTTTCACACTCTTCCCTACACCATTTTTTGTGGGTAGTTCAGTTACCCCCAGTGCAGCTTATTCTTGAGCTTGACAATTTTACTCTAAAAAATGTCTCCTGAGTAAATTACAAGATCTATTTTCTTGTAATTTAAATCATTTCTCCTTTCCCGTATACAGGAAACGAGAAAAGTGTGTTTCCTATATTTTGTTTATACTTGTATCTCAGCAGAAGACTCATTAGATCTTCTCTCAGTCTTCATTATTATCCATAACTTCAGGCTCATTGCTTGGAGTCTCACACTGATTTTCAAAATACTTGAGAGATGCACAGCCCAGATGTAAATTAACACAATCAACTACACAATTGGATCTACATTTCAGGCAATTATGCAGTTCCTTCTTTGTAGTCAGTTGGAAATGAATATGCATATCTGAAGCTCTCTGTTGATGACTAAGACAGCCGTGGGGCAATTACTCAAATGGAGATCTCTGCATGGGAAAACAATGATTGTCTAACAGATGTTTGGTACTACTCAAGATGTTTCAGTGTACATGAGACATCTGCATGGAGCTGACAGATGTGCACAACCTACAGGGATTCCTGTGCCATTCTGTACTGTTCACAACATTTCCCAAATTAATTTCACTCCCCTTTTTCTGGTTTTTCAATGAACTCTAGCTCTTTCCCCTACGTGAATCTCCACTAAAACGCACGTATTCAATTTATACAGTTACAGAAAGACTCTTTCAGAACCCCCCAAATTAAGTACTTATTAGCCTTCTACTAACTTATTTCCAAATTTCCGAATGTATCTAAGATTATTTAAATCGTGGAAACTGTTATAGACTTTAGTGCTCGTGCAAGCAAGTCTTTAGCAGCAGTAGATCCTGTTACCTTTCCCATTATTGATCCTCTTGAAAGGTATGGGGACAGCAGTCATAGCATCTCTCACGTGTTGAGAAATAAGCTCTTTTAGTTCCCACTGAAGAAACTATCATTAAGAAACTATCACGGTATTACTTCTCTCCATGATTTGTATGTCTGAGTTTTCCTTACCAAATTTATTTTTACCAGTACCACATTGTTACACAGGACAGAACTTCTAAGTGTAAAACCTTGCAAATATCAATAGCGAATTTCAACCCATTTCTGTTATACTAGTACTTCAGTCATTATCCCATTCTTAATGTCCTTACCTTTTATGTCTTAGTCACATTTATCACTTCTTGATAAGGCAGACATCACATTAAGGTCACGCATCCTACCTGTTTGGTCTCCCTACACAACAAACTCTTTTATTCCTTTCTTACTTCATAGGACTGAAGAACTTCAGCTAATTGTTTCATGAACCTCCACTTAACATTAGGTAACTTGCATTTCTCCTGATTTCAGCTGGGACAAAGTTGATTTTCTTCTTGAATCATCTGCTGGCCTTCACTTAACATCTTCTTTTCTTCTGTGATGTGCAAGATCATTACAATAACACCCTAAGATTCCAGTCACTGGTAGCTCTCCCAGAGAAGTATGCTCTAGCCTGAATCTGGGAATCTGGCGGCACAACTTGTTGCTGATGATGACTCAGTTCTTCTTTGTTATTTTCAGAGTCTTCTCCAGGCTCAGATCTACATTTGTGCTCTTATTTTGGATGCACACAGAGGCTGTGAATCTTACTCCTTAATATGCACCTCACCAGCAGACGTGTTTCTTTGTAGATTTTAGACGAACCTTTGGTCACTGTCTGGCCATTGCTTTCCTTCCAGATGTAGTTTATTTTTGTGATTCTGGTTCTTTCCTGAGCTCTGATATCTGTTTGTCTCTATTTTCTCTGCTTATGTTACCTCTTCTCCCTTGGTATTTCCACATCTACCTGCTTTTCCAGTGAAGCTAATTCACATCTTCATTATTCTTAGCCTTTGGCTTCCTCTGGGTTCACAATCACATATTTTCTACTGGCAGAGGTTTTCCCTAGCCCAGCAAAATGCTTTTATTTTCTTGTGCAATTGTCAGATGGCACTTACACACGCAGTTTCTACCAACACCTATTCCACTGAATGCAGTGCAGCAAGTTCCGCAGCTTCTTCACTCAGTCATCTTTAAGAAAGGAAACACTGCTGCTGTCATAATCTCACAGAGGCCTTCTTTTATTGCTATGTGAAAAAATAGTACATTTTAAAACATTTAAAAGTGAAAAAATGTAAATGAAAAAAAAATTGTCTGCTGCAACCATTACCCTTACCACTCTACATCAACATAAATATCTTTCTATACAGACTACACTGAATCATGAAATTGAACATTAATTCAGATGTCAGTAAGTTTCAGTACAAGATGTTCTTCAGGCAGAGTATGGAAAATTCTTACAGTCTAGTTAATGGTTTGTTCTGCAGCACAAAGTGTTTACAACACTTCAATCCTATTTATTCTGCTCTACCTTACTTGCAACAGCTACAAGAACTGGAAAAATCTGGCAAAGATTCTACTCAAGAAATTCCCTGTTTTCCTCTGAAAAAATATATAGTTATATTAAAAATATCAGAGTGGCAGCCTGAGGGTCCAAACCACCTCCTGCCTCTTCTCTTTTGGCTTCCCTATCTGAACATGGCAGGTTTCAACATTGCCCAGAGGAACATTGTTTTTCCAGCAGAAGAACAAATATGGACAGATGGGAGAGAAAATAAATAATCAGAAAAACAGAACACTAACATGATTAGCATGTACCTGCTAGTTCCTTCCCAGAATGTGCATGAAAAAGCAATGAATCTCTTAGCCAGTAACACAACCATGGAGTTTCAACAGTGCTCATGTTTGCAAGCTTTCTTTAGCCCAGTATAGACAATATTTTGGAGTTATTTGTTGTCTGAAGTGTTTAACATCAAGCTCCAGGAAAGCTGTCTCAATTGATATTCCTGATTATTTGCACCATTAATCCTTATAAAAGCCTATCCATGTTAGATCATCGTAGGATAAAAGTAGCCAAACTTCTGGAGTGCTTGAGCATGCAAGCTGTCCAGAGCCCACTGGAGCAGATTCATAGACTAATCTAAAAAGCAGAAAACAAGGCTGGAAAAACTGTGTTGTCCCCTCACCCAGTGTAAGGTTGAGTGTAATTGCTTCATTCTGGCTCAGTATTCATCTAACCTGTCCTACAGTAGTAGACGTTCTACAAAGTCCTAGACTTCTTGATCCTTATGGGTCCCTTCCAACTCAGGATATTCTATGGTTCTATCAAATTCAACAGGTTGTTTCAAACCTGTGCCCTGGCCCAAATGAAGCACTGTGTTGTGTAGTAATGACATGCTACCATGTCATTAATTAATGCCACTTTTTCTATATTGTATCCTAAGTTAATAGGGCTCTGCTCATTCATTCATGTCTAATTCAATCTTCCACGAATAATGAATCCTAAGTATCACTTATTTTATTCTCAGTGACTTTAAAGTCAAAGATGCTTGAGTGCACATTTCTCAAATGCTGATAAGTCCTCATTTTTACCACGAAATATTTTAAATATCGTAAAACTCTGCTCACAACACCTGTTAAAGGCCTCCTGCTGCCACCCAGCTGGAAAGATGGTGAATACCACTCTGTTCAAAATTCTCTTCAGGCTTCTCTGTGAATACTGTCTGTCTAATAGGGGAGGTTTTTGGTAAACAATTCAATTCAAACAGTATCTTACGAAAAAACATTTCTGCTTCATGGGGAATGGATTATAGACAGGAAAAGACCTCGTAATGCTAGCTTCCAATATTTGAACTAATATACTTATTCTTTTCTCAAATCTCAGAAACGTTAAGCTCTTAATCTGCATGAAGAATAATTGCTAGACCAAGTCAATATTATTTTTTCTGCAATAAGTATTGAGTAAGCATGGTCAGTTTCATTATTTTTTGTGAAAATTATTAATCTTTTCCTTCATTTTGGTGCTTGAGTATAAGCCCTGATACATCCTGTAAACTTACGTTTTGCTATTATGATTTCATTCCCTAATCTAAGCAATACCAGGAAATGAAAAGACAAAAAAAGCTTTATCTACAAGCACGTTGCACGCTCACAGAATTGTTTCACATGTATCTGTTTGCTGAAATGATTTTTCTTCTCCTTGAACTTCTGCAGTATGTAGCAAAAACATCTCCCCTTCTAAATTCTGAACATCTAGAGGGAATACTGCCAGATACAACTGGATCCCAGCACAATTTTGAGTTTCGTGACACTTGTCAAATTTAATTATTCCTCATGCATTAGCTTTCCTCGACTTAAAATTTTATTATTAAGATATAAACTGGTAATTTATACTCAATATATTAATCTTTAAAAAAGAAATTCTTTGCTTGAGCTGATTGAAACTAACTGATTGAAGATAAGCAAACAAGGCCTTTATTCCAATGTCACTTTAAAAAACAGAAAGTAAAATCTGTTGCTTAAGCTCCCTAAAGGTATCAAAATGGCTTCTGGTTGAGATCAGAGCTTTGCAGCCTTCTTAAAAACGTAAGTCAAACTTTATTGTAGAAGAAGAAATCAAACAATGCAATAAAGAAAACCTGAAGGCTTTTAAGAGCTAAATGCTGTCCAGAAGAGATAGTGGACATCTTCTAATACTTGAGGTGGAAATCAGCTTCGACCATAAGGTGAAATGAGATCTAATAGGCATGTGATGGGATGGGAATGCACTTTCTGACATTTATGATCAGTGTGATATATGCAAAACTGCATATTCTTTTTGGCCACAGACTCACCTTTCCCACAATGAAGTAAAAAACTAAAACTAAACAAACAATTTCAGCCAAAAGACGCAAACCTGAGAATATTCAGCTCACAAGATCAACATCCAAATTGAACATTAAGCACATGAATGAATACATTAGGTTTCCAAAGTTGTTTCAGTGGAAGCAGCTGAGTTTACTGCACCAGAGAAAAACTGAAGTGCTAATTTAGAAAATTAGATATTAGCCTCGTTTCCTCCTTTTACATACGTATGTACATTTGAACATGTAGTTATGGACCTGATGTTCATACATTTCACAAGTGTCACTCAGCTAAGAATGCCAGGCACTTGGCAGTGACCATGTGGTTATTTATTGCAGTTCTGTTGACAGACTGATAACCTCTTTTCACCAGCAATTCACTCATTTGTTAGAAAAAGAGAAGTCAGACTAGATTCCCTGTTAAGGGATACCTTGACAGCTTAATGTGACCCGGAAGCAGAGATAGCATCTCTCCTTCAAATCACATCTCTATTAGTCTGCAGCTGCTGTCCTTCCAAGCTGTGATAAGACAAGAACTCATTCATGTCCTCACTCATGGATTTTGGCAATGTGTTACCTGTCCTATTCTTAACTACTGTAGTTATACTTGTTGGATTTCACTATTTCACTCTTCCCTTACTCAAAATTATTTTTCCAGGGTGATGGTGGTAGCAACGCTTTCACCCAAGCAACTCTCTTGTTCATTACCCTTCCCCCACTACAACACGATGATGAAGTGAAATTTCTATCTTCATTTCTTTTGTCCTCTCAGAAACTCAAAGGGTGTGTATACATTAAGCGTTAAGACAAAGCCTGGACTGGAGACCAGAGGATTAACGCTGAGTGATGTGGAGGTTGATCTTTGATAAAGGAATGGCTGAAGTTCTGAAGTAGCCTTAAATTTGAGTAGTTCTTCCGTGTCCTTAGATGTGAAAGTTACTGTCATGTATTGTCAGAAATACAGTTATTAAACAGAAAAACCAACTATTTTTAGGTTAAAAGAAAATGCCTGAGAATTAAGAGGGAGTGCCTTAAAAGAGTAGGTGTGCCACTGAAGGGACATGGTCAGTGGCCATGGTGGTGATGGATTGATGTTTGGCCTTGATGATCTTGGTAGTCTTTTCCAATGTTACCGATTCTGTGATTCTATGATTCTATGAAGAGATGTTCTTTTACTAGTAGCTCTCAGCACTGCTTATCTGAAAGGGCTAACACTAAGATTGGGGGCTGATTGAGGCTGCAGCCTCCAGAGGTCACAACAGACACATTTGTCTATATATAATTGCCAGTGTAAACATCTACAGCCCTTTCTCTGGGCTTCTTTTGTGCAATCTGTTAAATATTTAACCAATGCTAAGGTGTATGAAACGCAGACTTGGGAACACCAGTTACACTGCTCAGGATGCAGCCTGTCAGTCATAAAGGGTAGGGCATTAAATTTTTATGCTGTTTTATTCTTTTTTATTGATTTGGAATATTCTTGTTTTGAAGTTCAGATCCCCTGGAGTGTGCTGGTTGCATACTTTTGAGCACCAGACCCATTTTTATTGACAGCTTGGGTGTACACCACAATAGAACAGTATAGCAGCAGATAACTAAGAAGGGTACATGGTTGGCTAAATTCTGCCGTTGTTGAGTTGCCAATCAAAATTCACATTATTATGCAAAAAAAGGTTGTTGTATTCACAGTGATGGAACTTTACTGTCACTCTAAAATATTATACATAGACACAGCCTCAGATCAAGGTCTAAAAATGGTTTGACTGACAACTGTACTCTGGTGAGAGCAGAATTCTCCCCTCCCAGTATTAATTACATGCCTCTTGTAAATACATATATTTAAAAATATTAACTTAGGCACAGCTGTGTTTAACTACGATTTTCTTCCTAATCTTCCAGAGAGTTCCTTAATATTTGTGAAAGACTTTGAAGAACTGCATGACATGATAAGTATTATTGTTAAGCTGTCTGCTTCTCTCGTGAAAATTACAGCATAGCTAAAAGAAGCAAAAGAGTTTCCAATACAACTCAGGACTGTTAGATGCTAAAAAAAATTTCAAAAAGCAAAATGCTTTTTCAACCAGAAACTTTTCCTGTTGCCTTCGATTTGAGGGTTTGGAAAGGAAAATACAGTCCATTTTTTTCATTTGACATTTACTTACCAACTTATCCTCTGACTCTTTTCTCCTAGAAGCACTTCCTCTCTTCTCTCATTGACTAAAAACAAGTTGCTTCCCCAGCCATGATGTACTGACTCTGAAAGTCTCCGTACATACTGAAAACTTAAGGACAATTTTGGCAGAAGATCAATGAGATATAAACCACTCACATGCTTAGTCTTAAAAAGAGAAGAATTTCTTCTAATCCTATATAGTTCATTTATCTATGTATTAGCCAATGATATATATCTGAAGATGAGTTTAACTAGGGTTGTTTATGAGGTTGTAGGGATTTTCTATGTTCCACAAAGCTGGAAATTAAATATTCATGATAATTTGTGTAAGGAAGGCCAGCTACATTTTATAAGAACTTTTGCAAAAAATTTCTACAACTTTTTCAAGTGTATCTTTTCATGAGTTATTTGCTTTGATTTTTTCTATATTTCAGTTTTAACAATTTCCAGATGGATCCCAGTTATGATAATATCTGTCTGGTGCTTAGGCATTTTGTACATCTTCTTTTAAAACAGGCAGATGGAGTTTAACTGAATTCTGTAGAGACGTGCCTAGTAAACAAGTGGGAATGAAGCCGGGTGTGCTAAGCTTGCTTCACTTTCATTGCTCCACTGCAAGAAAATACCAAAGCTTTCCAAGGTGTACTTTCATCACTAATTGATGATGAACCACTGAGGTTCATCATAGCAAACAACCCATGCAGACACAGGAGGAGAGGCTATTCTGTAGAGGCTGCCTTGCAGAGGTGCTAAATACAAAATAATCTATTAATAACTAGACAAGAAAAGACAAGGAAATCAAGGATGATTTATAAATGATCTGCATGAGCCAAATTAACCACGTGCTCAACTTACAGATTCTGGATTTTATTAGCATTTTTGATGTGTAAAGATATTGCATGTGGTCAAAATACTTTGCTCCCTTCCAACTTAAGAGCATAAAGTAGCTACCAGCTGGAGAGGCTGAAAAGCCATGTGTCCAAAAAGGCTGTACTTGGATCAAGTATGGATGGAGGGCACCTAGGCTTATGACCACAGCTTCCTTCTGTGTCTTGGTTTTTCTGTATCTTTAGCAAAATACCATCAAGAACTCCTATGGAGCCATTGGGCTGGATAGTCTCAGAGGAACTTGTGTCACGTTGACTATGCAGAAGGAGATGATCCCTGCAGTTATACTAAGCACCTAGTCTCTCTCCAGATATGGAACCACAGCTGAAGATACATCCAGATCTGCAGCTACAAGGGACATTTATGTCAAATCACAACTGTGGTTCTTAGATTATGGTAGTTATCTATAAGCATCTGTGTTTCCCTTTTGTCAGTATTGTGGCGATACGATCTGGGGATAGTAGCATGAGAAAGTGAAACATTTAAGATGAAAGAATAGCATAGAAGGAAGAAGAAGTAAATTGAAACTATCTGGTATGAGAGAGCAGAGTGGTAGACGATCATAGAATTGTTTGAGTTGGAAAGGATTTTGAAGGCCATCTATCCCAACTTCCCTGCAATTAACAGGGACATCTACAGCTAGATCAAATGCATTAGGATGCTATGAACAAAGGGAAATTTGCAGGCTTTTAGGTATTGAATGATCAAAGATAGCAATAACAAGTATGAATGCTGTTGAAGAGTTGAAAAATACTGAGCCATAGGATAGGAGAAAAGTGATGATTAGAGGGCTGAAATAAACCACTGTATCTAACACCTTTTTTCTCCATGACAAGTTAAAAAACAACAGCACACACTTCTTCAAGCAGCCAGTAAATTACAGCTGGGTTTTGCAGAGGTGACTGGTGCTAAGCTCTTACAAAAAAATCATGACTTCTGGTCACCCATTTTTTTATGCGTTAGTCATTGCAGAAGTTTGCAAGCTTCACAATAATTACACACTGAGAAGAATTTCGTAATTTGTGACAAAGTGGGTGGTCTAAGGACGTTGCAGGGCTTGAAGTCTGTTACCTAGGTACTGTACCTGATCAGTACCTATTAGTGAGCAGAGCTAGTGACCCAGGTCATTCACTATAGTTTTAAACTTCCAAGGGCTGGATATAAGTATAGGAGAAAAAGAGTCATGGGCTTCCAAGTCACCTGTGCAAATCTTTACCCACACTGAACTGGGGGACTCCTCAAGGTTATCCATCAGCTCCCACTTCTGAGCAGCACCCAGCACTCCTTCTTGTTGTGAGATGCTGACGGCCAGTTGAAGATTTCAGCAGCAATTTCTGAAGTCAGAAATTTTGCATCCCAGTTCTTATTGCATTCTTTGGCTTATTCGTATTGGAAACTGTGAGATAATGCCTATCCTACCAAGCCTCTGCACAGCACACAGTAGAGCAGGACACAGTCCTAGCCATGGCTCCCACACAGTACAGTTATATATAAATAAGTTGTTATTTCAAGTACCTAAAACCCTTGGTATGATATATAATTACCCTTTATTTAGTGCATAATAAATGTCATAGCCTTTTAATACAATTGCTTGTGCTCTTGTGTCAATTTTTGGAGTGTTTTAGGGCACTGAAATTCATTACAGATATGGCTACAGTGACATTTGGTTTAATTAATTTCTCTATTATGTCACAGCTTGAATGAGAAGCAATTAGATATTTAAAAAATAATGAGAGTATGGTGCTTATTTTGTACTTCAGAAGAATCATCAGTTTGCTTATGAAATTGCCTTGGAAGTAAATGCATAGAAGGGAAGTAGTTCTCCACTTCTGACTAGTTATCTGGTGATATGTTGTGCTGTTGTTTTTTTTAAATTTTGCAGAAGATAATGTTGATGGTCATAGGGCCTCATTGTTCTGATTTTCAACAGCACCAGTGGGATCCCAGCCTTAAGATGAGCCTTCCTTGTGTTTGCTGTTATTCCAATATTGGTTAATAATTATCAAAGAGAAACATTAGGCTCATCTTCTCAGTTAATTTAGTTAACACTTATGCAACAAATTAGGAGTCAATATAAAAGCAAAGCTAACAAATCCTGATAGTCCCAAAATACAGAGATCTTTACCCATGTTTTATACACCATGAATGTTCTGATTCAATGAGTTGTCCATGCTAGGCACGTCCCAGCTCCCACAGAGACAGGGCTATACCAGGTACTTAGAACTACAGAAGCTGCTAGTGAAGACAGACTGGTAGATTTCCCATCATAATTGTTACTCCATCCCATCAATGATGCAAAGTCAGCCAGCAAAACAATTGCCAGGCAGCAATTACAGTATTTTCCTAGAAAACAAAAGTCACAGAATAGTTGCAGCTGAAAGGACCTTTAAAGGTCATCTAGTCCAACTCCACTGCAATGAACACGGACATCTCCAAGCCTAGCTTCAACCTCTTCTTTCTCTTCAAAAGCTGCAACCAGTAGGTCAGACTCTAGACAACGACTCAACAACCTGGATATGCAAAATATATAAATAAAAATTGAGATTTACTTAATCAGAGACCTAAGGCATGCAGGTGTATCTCTATATCGCCATTACTGAGACACAAGCTCTCAGAGGATGCTTAGATGCTTGTCCCAGCATGTTTTACACTTTACACAGTGACTTTTTAATATAGCAGTCAAAACACTAGTATCCTTTTCTTGCCATAGGTTGGCATATATCTGCTCCACAGTGAGTTATTTGACAGCAAAAATTATCAGGTAGATTCAAGTATAAAAGTTTTAAATTGTAGCGATAAATGACAAACGCTGCTTGGATGGGAAGTAATTAAGATTGTAATGATACATTAGCTCAGGAGGTGGGGAAAACAGAAATAACACCTAGTATTTTCAGTCATTAAACAGAAGTATTTTGCCAATTAAAATCTTACAGTGAGGAGAACAGCACAAAGTTCTTGCATGATGATGACTCATTTCTTGCTTAGACAAAACTGCTAACGAAGAATTTTGCATGCCTTCACAACAAGGTTTCTTTCTACCTGAACCCCATGTAATAACATCAGATTTGGCCTACACTGAATTGAAATATCCTAGGGAGATAAATAATAATCTAGATTTCAGACCCTTTCAAAACCTTCCTCTATCTGGACACAACCATTTCAGTTGTAACTGTTAAGTTACACCATAGCAAAATCTGGGTGTTCTGATGGATATTTTCAGGTGCTATGTGGGGAAGTTATGGTCTGGTTCAGGCTATACTATCAAACCTATGCGATAAACATGGCTTGTTTGATGTTACTGCTAACATAAGCAATACAAAAAAAGATAATAATAATTAAAAAAACATTGCAGCGTACAATTTTTGCAGCAGATATAGAATGGGTATGTGACACGTGGAGGTAGGTTGTAGTACACCAAGGAGCAACGATGTGAAACTCAATTGGATTCAAGTCTGGTTTAATTTCCAGTGCTTTGATTGTTGTCACAAGTTTGTTTGATTGATTGATTTTTTTTTTTCTTTTTTATATTTTCTTACAAAGGAGAACATTTTCCTGCCTTAAAGCTGCCTATTAAAAATCCAGTTATTTTTGAGGACTCCTAAGAACAAGGACTACCTTCATAGTTCATTTTTCTCCCCTTCCTAGGATGAAATTTATATGGAGATTCTAGAGTAAAGCAACACTGGAAGAGAGAAGTGCAGTGACATGCATTTTAGATTACTATTTAATAAAGAACTTATTTTTTCTAGCTTTACACTGCCTTCCTAAATGCAAATTAATCACATATGTTATTATTGAGTTAGTATTGTTATTCATTGGTTTGTTGCATAGGCAACATGTTTTTTTCTGTGTTTTTTGACCAGTCATTTGTATTCCATTTGGAACTCTGCATAGGGATCTTTGCTCAGATCTTACAACCACCTTAGTCATGGTCCCATTTGCCCAGTCCCACTCATGTACAATTAATTGTTACCCACTTCCTTAAAATGCAGGCAGATTACCTCCCAAATATCTGTGCAATGTGGCCACTTCTGCAACTGCAGGAAGGTTTTCCACTGGATGTTCACAAGTCAAAACTCCCCAGTGCCCACCAACTTTTTCCAAATTTGTCATCTGTTGGCATTACAGTCTCACAGCCAAGGGCTACAAAGAACTATTATCATTCCAATCAACTTATTTCAGTTATCAGATCATCACTGAAGCCCAAAAGACTAAATACAATATAAGTGTTCTACTGCTTCTTAATGTCCCCTAGCTGAAGAAGGTATCTAGGTGCAGGCATTTTGCAGTACTTAAGCAGAATGAATAAAACATTTTGCTCTCCTTTGCAACACAAAGCTTTAGAGAATTAATCAACTGCCTTCTGCTTATTCCAAAAGAAATATATGAGAAAAACAAATATTTTATTTTTATCCCCATCTGCGTCTTTAAAATGCTGAGACAAAATAATCATAAAATACATAGTAATCAACAGATAATCAGATTTTTGAGATGCTATGGCAATCTAAAGGTTATATAAACTTCAGCTAAGCCTCCAAACATAGCTTTTTAAGCATTATGGAAATTTGATTTTTAACTTAGTGTAATACAAGAAGGCTTTTACCCTAACAAATATATGATCTAAATTCAAAAGCTAAGCAGAGTTTATTAGCTATTAAAGCCACCCTAATGTGTGCGTATATTGGTAGCTAGCATGAGTCACCCAAATTGAAGACTTTGGCAGAGATTTCTTTCAAAATATCTCTGTTTCTAAGAAAAAAATATATAACTAAATATAGATTAGCGTGTTTCTGCAATAAAAAAATGCATTATCTACTAATATAGCTAATGACAAAACATTATATTCAGATAACGTAGAGATCATAGAGGGAAGAACATAATTGATTCTTCTTTCACCCACAGGATTTAAAATTTCCTTATTTAAACAAAATAATCAATAGAAGATGGCCTCTCTGCTATACACATCTCACACCAATTTTTTTTATCAGTCTGGTTTAAATAAGAATCCACCAATATGCCAGAAATGGAGCTATCACCTTCTAATTTCAGAGAAACAACCATATAGCAATCTGTAGCTTTCAGCTGTCCAGGAAAACTAATTTTATAATAAGATATTAATTAGCAGTATGAGTTTATTGGTATAGGGTAGGGCTTTTCCCCTATTTTTTTTTTTTTTAATCATTGTTGATCATTTCTTTGGAAAGATTTTCACACCATATACTTCTCTGCAGTATGTTACACGTCTTTAGAATAGCATTTGGAAGAAATAAAGGAAGGTCCCTGTATCCACTTAGCCAACATCTACTTTTATGAGAAAATCAAGATGAGATAACAGGGTCACTGCATTGCAGGAGGACGTGTGATCATGGACACTGGTCAAGGACAAAACAATGCTGCTGGGACAGAAAGAGAGAACATAGTGAATTTTGCCTCCAACAGCCACCCACTTTGTTGTCCTCCAACAAGTGAGAGACTAGAAGGGGAATCAAGAGCCAAGAATTAACACTGGACTTGCTTGTCCCACAGTTTCCCATTGTAATTTTCCCATTTGATCTTAATTGCACTCTATTTTCAGAGGGATTTTAGTTATCTAAGATCAGTACCAACTGAAACACTTCAGACAGTTATCACTGAAGAAGTATGTAGCGATAACTCTAGAGGGAATGGCCTCAAATTGCACCAAGGGAGGTTCAGGTTGGATATTAGGAAATCTTTGTTCTCTGAAAGAGTGGTCAGGCACTTGCACAGCTGTCCAGGGAGGTGAGGGAGTCACCATCCCTGGAGGTGTTTCAGAACCATGGAGATGTGGTACTAAGGGACATGGTTCAGTGGGGAAATACTGGTGGTAGGTGGACGGTTGCAATAGATGACCTTGGAGGACTTTTCCAACTTTGCTGATTCTGTGATTCTATGATTCTATGATTTATTAACCTCTATGGTCCTCCCCAAGGAGCTTCCAGCTTCTGTATTCAGCAACTATTAAACGCTTTCACTGGAGATTTTTGTCATCTATAAGGCTACCAGCTTAAGGAGTCAGATTTCACTCCGTGTTTCATGTTGTTAAAAATGCTATTTGTCCCTTCCTGGTTCCATCAGAAATAACTGCTTGTACAAGTTTGTTAAACAATACATTTAATTGTATTTGTCGTGCCAAGTGGAGCATAAAGTCTGTGTGGGGTAGAATTCATAGCTATCAAAACAGCTCTCTGGAAAAGCTTTCTGTGCTATTTTATGCTACGTGTCTTCTCTCAAAATGTCACTTGGCTTTACGAGAATCCTGGATTGTAACTTTCCAAGGTAATGAACAAGACATGAGTCATGGCTACCTTATTCTTTTCTTTCTTTCTATTTTTCTTCTCCTTTTCATCTCATGCACAGATTTGAAATATGATGGGGTTGGGGTTTTTTTGAAAGCTATTTAATCCAAGAGTGATCTGGATGGTAAATCAATACTAATCGGCTAATATAGTCATGACATTGTAACCACTGTCCATTTGGCACAATAGTTTGTTAAACTTATGAGTTAATCCAGTTAATTAATTACTATAAAACTCTCAGCTTGTCAGAATGGGACCCCCTAAGCCTTCTCTCCCCCCCAACCCCC
>JAOWBP010046225.1:0-20188 GCA_028571105.1 Tragopan temminckii
GTGTGCGCCCGCCTGGAGGCCGAAGCTTGCGGCGTGTACACCCCGCGCTGCGCCGCCGGTTTGCGCTGCTACCCCGACCCCGGAGCCGAGCTGCCCCTGCAAGCCCTGGTGCAGGGACAGGGCACCTGCGCCCGCCGCCGCGACACGGCCGAGTACGGAGCCAGCGCCGAGCGCCCCGCAGGTGAGCGGCGGCCGGGAGCCGGGGAGAGAGGGGACCCCTCGGGAGGGCAGGGGACGGGGGATGCCTGGGGGAGGAGCGGACAAAGGGGTGAGGATAGGGTGGGAGTGAGGAGAGGATGGGTGTCCGCGGTGGGGTGAAAAGGGTGCTTGGGGTTGCAGCTTTCCCTGGGGGAGTTTTCCTTTCGTACGGGAACCGCAGAGGTGGGGTGTAAAGGGGATTTGTTGGGGGCAGCTCCCGGTCCGGAGGCGAGGGGAGCCGGGCTGCGGGGGGACGGGGTGGAGGTTGGGGTCCTTCGGAGGAGAAGTCCCTCGGGGCAGACTGAGGGGAGATGCGGCTGGGGGTGGGGGCTGCGCCGAGCTGGGGGGTCTAAGGGGCACTTTGGGCTTGGTGAGGAACTGGAAACAGCGTGTAGGGTGACGGATGCCCCGAAGATACGGGCGGAGGCGGCGTACGAGCACCATGTGCTGCCTGGTGGGAAGTGGGCGGCTGCGGGGCCGCGATGTGGGAGCCATGCCCAACTCCCAGCAGAGCCCACCCTGGGGCTGGGGCCCCTCTGCCTCCGTGCAGCGGGTGCCGGGGAAGACTGCAGCATCCTCGAGCACGCCGCCCGAAGGGACGCCACAGGCTCCCGACCTGTTGCTGCGCTGGCTGCGCGAGGCAGCTCTCACGGGGATGCCATCGCTTAGCGAACACGTCGGCTCACTCTGAGCGAGAGGGAGAGGCAGAGAGAAGGAGAAAGAAAAAATAGCGGCATAGAAAACTTTGCTCGGTGCTGCTTCTATGCGGCCACGCTGCAACCATCCCCACTCCTGTCCCTCCTTTGCCTAATGGGGCTGTGCACCGCTGCTCAGCCGCACCATGTGAGCATCTGCGGAGTGAATTTTGCACTCTTCTAGTAGAAGCCGAGGGCATTCAGATTGAAGGAATCTGGTGCTGACTCCAGCTTTATGCTTTTAGAAGAAGCTGGGGTGGAATGGAGAACACAGCAGTGGTGTATTAAGAGATGATTTTCGGAGTTAATGCCACTTTTTTGCTTTTATGGACTTTTTTTTTTTTTCCTGCTAGAATTGCATTTTTGTTTCATTTTACTCTCCCTGTGCCTTTACGACGCGTGTGACTGATTTGCCCATATCTCTGCATATATGCAACGCTCACTTACTCACATATAAATAGCGCAGCTTAAGAGTGCTTTAATGTATGTGGCGTTCTGCAATGTCCATAGGGGAGAATAATAAAAACACTGGCACATCTTGAAGCAGCGTGATGTGAAGCACGCAGCTGGAATATTCTCTGCTGAGCGCGTCTTGGCAGCCGAGCCTGGACATCCAGAAAAGGGTTTGCTCTCTTCGGATTACAAAACTTTTAACAGGTTGTTGTAGCTATTAAATAAAACCCACAACAAAAACAAAGCCCCCATCTGCCAGCTTCCCTCGGTGCTGTTCTGCTCAGGCTCACAGCGCTGCTCCCATCTGCAAAATGTACACGGGGAGAGTTTGCCTCTGCTTCAAAGCGGTGACAAGGAGAGCAGTCTGGCACCCAAAGCACAGGGATTGGAATTCCCTTTCAAATGCTGATGTCAAGCTTGTCTCAGTGCCCCAGAGCAGGTTTTTGCCTGCAAAAGGCAGGTGTCTGCCTTTTTTTTTTTTTTTTTTTTAAATGTGCTTAAAGGTATTTGCCCTTTTTCCCCTTTCCAGCTTGAAAAGGCTCCTTTGGCTGATTCAGGGCTGGAATGCAGAGCTCATGCTATTCCTAAATTAAGAGGTTGGCAAGTTTTTTTGTCCCTGATGAGATGCAGAAGGATTGCCCAAACGAAACAAGGACTAAAACTCTGCAAATCCTCCCACTGTGGCTCCGGCATTGTTTAGTCTTCCACTTAGGTCTGTAAAGCCAATCCTGAAATGGTTGTAGGCGGAAAGTAACATAAACCACCACGTAGCTAGGAAGCAGGGGATGTTGCTCATTGCACAAGAAGCTTTGGGTATTTTGAAGATGTTGGGAATGTTGGAACAAAACAGCGGCAGTCTGTGGAAATCGGGCTGAGAACCTCCACCCCCTCGGGGAGCCGAGGGCATGAACTCCTGCGGATGGAGGCAGCGAGACGGAGGCTCAGCACCTCCAGGGATCGGGGCCTCCAAAATAGTTCCGATGCCACTGGACCGCATGGTTTTATGGTTTATTTCAGGTCATCGCGTCACCAACTTGACATAGTGCTGAGTGAAGCTGCCTGCATGCGGGACAGAGGGCTCTTACTGTGTGCGGAGCTCTCATGCCAGCCCTGAGTGAATTCATTCCTTCAGCACGGCACAGAGCTCTGCACACCATGTTAAGGTGGATTAACGGGTCGGGCACTTGGAGCAGAGCGAGGACTGCCCGTACAGTGTGCTAGCACCCTGCTTGCTGGCATGCTGTGTCACAGTCCCCAGTGGCCATTTTAGAACTGCAGGATCATTAGGGTCGGAAAAGACCTCTACGGTCATCTAGTCCAACTCCATCCCATCCCTACTGTGCCCACTAACCATGTTGCTCAGTGCCACATCTCCACAGTTCTTGAAGACTTCCAGGGATGATGACTTCACCACCTCCCTGGGCTGCCTGTGCCAGTGCATCACTGCTCTTTGCTCCTAACGGAGATGATATCCCAGGATTAAAGGATTAAGGCTGCAGGCAAACTTGAGCTTGCAGGACTGGGGCTGCCCCATTCACCAGACCAGGGACTCCCATGGAACAAAAACAGCGCCAAAATAGTTAACCATTAGCAAAGCAGTTCACTCTAACATCCAGCTAAAATCCCTATTTGGGATTTGGCCCCAAATGCCACACATCCTTCCTCATGGGTCAAATGTCAAAACCTCCATTTCCCCCTTGGCAGGCAGCTGCTAAAAGACAGTTTAATGTATTGCTCCAAAACACAGAAGACTCTGATGTTGGAGGTAGCATAATGTAAGTGGAATTTTAACAGCAACTTGAAAATCATGCCAGTAATGCTATGACTGCATTTTTCACATCCACTGAATTGCCAGGAAGACTTCTTCTTTCCCCCAGCTTTTCTACGGAAACAAAGCATTTGTCATGCTCTGCACGTGCACGTGTGTATCTGCCCTTCCGCCTCCAAAGTTCCTGACCCCACCAGATGCTCTGACATAGCCTTAAAGGCCAGAAAGGTGTAGGCAGCGGGCAGGGGAGAGCCTGGCTGTGAGCGTCTCACATGCTCTGCACCAGTTAGGTTTTGAGTCAGAAGTGCACAGGCATGGGAGAAACTCATTTACCAGTGCTGCAGCTGAGCATCCAGCTTGGCTTATGCAGGCTTGCATATTGTGAGACATCGGAGAAGCCAGCTGCAAAGAGCCAGTCCATGGCACTGTGTTGATACTGCTGCTCCGGCTGAACTGAAGGGCTGCAGAGCTCTGGGTTGTGGGAGAAGTTATTACAAGTGAAATGCAATTAATAACAGCTCCAAGGATGAATGAGAAAGCATACAGCTCATCAATCCTTGTTGCCTCTGGGGTTCTGCCAGTAGATGGACCAGGTTTCCAAGGTCTTCTGCATCAGCTGTGTCTGGTCAAGGATGAACCCAACTGGGTCCTGGGCTGGTTGTCATCTTTAGATATGAAGGTAATAGATAACAACTTGTGGAGCAGCTTCTTGAAAATGACGCTCCCTCCAGTGTGCTGTGATGGGGCTTACGGTGTTGTGAACATGGGCTGGAGGGAATGGGAAGTCTGGGAAGATTTCAAGGCTCTTGCCCAAAGGAGAAATGTGTTTTCATGCTGTCCCTTGGCAAATGATCTGTTTCCTTCTTACCCTTTGCAGTTGTTTCCTTTCCTCTGGGTTTCAGGCTCATGCTCGCTGAGTGTGGTATTTGTCAGGGGAACAACGAGGAGCCCTGTCTGTGAGAAAGTCCATGTCGTTTGTTTTATCCACATCCAGGAATTGAGCCGAGATAAACAATTCAAGAGGCAAAGCAGTGAAAACTGGAATGCGAGAGGTGTGTTTGTGTTTGTCCCTGGGCTAGACCTGGCTGCAGCATTCACGGGGGCTGATGCATCCCACCGATGGGCTGCTGCCATTGTTCCCACAGACATGGTTGGGTTTGGGAGAATGGGGCTTGGTGGATTCCTTTGGGGTAGTTCTTTTGCTTGAGGCTGGCAGAGTAAGACGAAGGGCAAGGTAAAATGGGAAGATGCTTTTAAAGCATTTCTGTTCCACAAGGGCTGAGCTCAGTGGTGTGCTGAAGTTTCCAGGTAGTCCTCCCTCCTCCATGGGAAGGTGCTGCCCAGATCAGTGTGTGTGTAGTAGCACATATTGAAATCATCAGGGTCTGCTTTCCATCATGTCATGGCTGGCTGTTTGCTTCTGCCAGCGAGGTGTGTTTGTCCTCAGCACACACCTGGGGCTGGCTGCAGTGTGTTCGAAGTCTGTGTCCCTCCTCCTAGTGCTGTCCCACAGCCATCCTGAACTGAGGAGTTACAAGGCTTGAGAACAGAACGACAACTTCAGGTGCTGTTTTGTGAGTGTAGCCCCACTTGTTTTCCACCAGCCAAAAAAGTAGATTGCACCTCTGGCTCGATAAGTGTTACCAGTGTTACCAGTTAAGGGAGATGCTGTCTGGATAAAAGGAAAAAGTTTTTTTGCAATAAGGGTTCTGAGGCATTGGAACAGGTTGCTCAGGTATGTGGTGGATGCCCCATCCCTGGAGAGACTCAAGGTCAGGCTGGAGGGGCTCTGAGGACCTGATGGAGCTGTAGGTGTCCCTGTTTGTTGCAGGGGAGTTGGACTAGATAACCTTTAAGAGTCCCTTCCAACTCAAATGATTCTGTGACGATTATTCTACCACGAACTACCTTCACCAGACCAAATCTGTGGCTGAAGCATCTGTGCCCACCTTTGGTGGTCAGGATGCTTTCATGAGTTGGCCAAGTATGAGCTCATTAAACATGCAAGCGGGCATCTCATTACAAGCAAACATGACAGATGTGCCATCTCAGGAGATGTTCGAGGCCAGATTAGATGGGGCGCTGGGCAGCCTGATCCAGTGGTTGGCAACCCTGTGCATGGCTGGGTGTTGGAAGTGGTGATCTTTGAGGTCCCTTCCAACACAAGTCATTCCATGATTCTGTGATGTGGTTGTCCTGTGAAGGCTGGAGGAACAGGGGTTAGAGCACAGTTCTTGGAGCTTTATGGCAGCTCAGCATATGACAGCCTGGGTTCCACTGTTGTAGCTGCAGAATGGTGGTATATTTAGTGTTTTGCCCACATGTAATTTGGCTACGTATGAGCAGGAATATGAAAATCTCCTGCTGTCTCATCTTATGATAGAAATAAATTGTTTTAGAAAGGAAAGGGTCAGTAATCACATGCCTTTCTTGTGGACCGGAGTATGGAAAAACATCAGGTCACTTTTATAAGCCTTAATCTATCTTTTGACATTGCAGCTTTTATTCTGAAGAAAGCTGCACTGTGCCTCTTGGCTGGTAAGGGAGCAAGTTCACTGCCTGGTGCTCTCTGTAGTCAAAGATCCCATTAATTCTGCCAGCCGCGAGAAACGATTTCTTGGTATTTCATTCTGGGCTGTAATTGAGAGTGACACAAAGCGCTGGTGGGAATTGGACCGTGTTGAAATCTGTGCTTTTCCTTAAAATTTTCTGCAGATAGAACAGCTCAGGTGGGATGAAGGGATTTTTAATTCTCTGCCATTGAAATTAATATCGTCTTTGCTGCCTTGCTAGCTGAGAGCAATTTTTGGGGAGAGTTTCTGTGCCTCCTTGCACCTCATCTTTGTAGCCAGCTGATGCAGTATAGGGACAACAAGGAAATGCTGTTGCAATTACTTGCATGACATCTTCTGTTGGAAAGATCCATAGTCCTACAGTGCAGGGAAAATTCCTTAAGCAATACTCAGTATTTCTACTCAAGACCACAGCAAGATTTCTCCATATGATTTTTAGACTTCAGTGGAGGCAGCATGATCCCAGCTCTTCTGATTAGTACTTAAAGACCCTTAAAGACCCAGTCCATGCTGATGGGCTTCTCACTGAGGAGGTTTTCTGTTAACCTTCCCATGTCTTCCCCGTGCTGTCTTAAAACGAGGAAAGAGTGGGCATCTGATGTCCATGTCCCAGGAATGTTTCTTGTTCAGTCTTTGGGGGGACTGGTGGATCAAGGGAGTTGCTGAAGGCATGTTGGTTATGTTAAGTGTCCTTCAAGTCCTTTTTGGCAATTTCAAGGAGCAAGTGGTGTCTTCCAGTGTGGCCTGTCTTCTGGTGTCCTGCACTTCAGAAGACCCAGATTTTACTCTGAAGGGAGCAGGGCAAATCCTGGCCAGAATTTGAACTTTTTTTTTCATCTGGGGGTGATTTTCTGTTGGAATTTGGAAGGGTTTTCCCACAGCATGAAGGCTGTGGCTGAGCAGTGAGCTGAGTGAGAGTGAGGTACACAGTTTACACCCTGAGCAATGATGGCCCTCCCACAGGGTCCACATGGAAACACTCATCTCTCCTTGCATTCCGCTCCATTCTGATGCCATTTCATCTGTCACTTCAAAAGCAAGCAGAAACAGGGAAGGAAACTTAGGTTTAGCAAAGAGGAGGAGCAGAAAGGGTGACTGGCCCGG
The DNA here is from genome assembly GCA_028571105.1 of Tragopan temminckii. NCBI lineage: Eukaryota > Metazoa > Chordata > Aves > Galliformes > Phasianidae > Tragopan > Tragopan temminckii. The sequence continues at coordinate 6,792 of JAOWBP010046225.1, forward strand.
GGCTGTACTGCTGGAGCCCAAGGCTGGTGGTAGGGTTGTGCCCCACTGGCCCCAGCTATGCGGAGCTCATGAGGTTGTGGACAGTCTGGATTGCCAGCTGGGAGACAAACCAAGGTTGCTGGGTGCTCCCCGAGGTGCCTGGTTTCTGTCCTCTGGGTTTTGGCCACCAGAGCAGTTGGCTGTGTGGGTTGTAGGGTCAGGGTGGCTGGCCACAATGACATTTCTATTGGGACTTTTCTGGGACTTTCGGTGGTGGTTTTCTCTTCCTCCTGGTCCTCCTCACTCACCCTGCAGTGCCTTTGCTAAAGGCAAATTCCAGTTACCCAGCTGGTTCATGTCTTGGTTTTGGGGGCACTTGTCAGGGGTGCTGCAATTCATCCTCCACATGAAAGCAGCTTTACTCTTCTAGTTTCGGCACTGTTCCAGGGTCCAATCCAGGCTCTGACCAGGTAGCTCTCAGTCAGACTGGCCAAGAACAACAGTCCTGTGGTAGAACCTTCTTGTCTATCTACACTATTGAGCTCCAAGAGCCTTCTCTTTCTTGTACAGTATTTACCACTAGCCAAGGACTGTGAGTTTGATACAATCTCTGATGTGCAGAGGGCAGTTACCCTTCATCTGAACATCATACAAACCAGAGTGATGCAACAGCAGGGAAATCACAGCTGCCCACCCTGACCTAACAGTGGTGTGACTGGACAGGTAAATCATCTGCCATGATAGTAACTGGCATGAGGAGGCCTAAAGCTATGGATAGCCATGGTAGGGGACCTTTTCCATTATCCATAGTGAACAGTGATCTCTCCAAGTCTTATGCAGAAGTGGTTTGGGGAGGATTTTATTTAAAGTGTTAGAAATCCAGCTAGTCTGTTACACAGGGCGTTTGTTGCAGAACATCTGGATTCCTTGTGGTGTTCTAGGCGAGTGGCCACTCCTTGGACTGGATGGTGGGACATCACCAGAAGTGCTATTTTGATGCTGATCCTCTAACCCATCACTGAATTTAAAGAGCAGTCCAGAATTTTTTGGAGCAAAAGGAGATTGTGGCAAGCACGGCCTTCTTACACAATAGATTGGCACCTTGTAGATATTCTGAGTCATTTTGTTGTTGTTGTTGACAGTGCAGACTGAAATAAGTTTATTCCATGCTTATTTTCCATGCCAGACCCCACAGACGCTGTCACCTCCAGCTCACAGGGAGCGAGACAGATTCCATTAATTCTTGAGCATTATTGGGGATTTTGGTTGATGGGATTCTTGTCTGAAATTTCTCTGTGGAGGAGCTTGGCTTCCCACTGATTGCAGATGGGACTTGAAAAGTTCACCCTCCTCACAGACCCAGTGGGGTGGTGGGAATACAATTTCCAATGTGTTCAAAACAGATTCCTGTTCCCTTCAGGACACCTGTCACTGAGAGCGTGATCAAGGTTGGGCAGGTGGAAAAGCTTGGTCTGCAGAGCTTTGAATGATGCTGAACTGCTTGATTTTGGAGGTCTGAGGTCTTGACCTTTGTGCACATGACTAAGGCAGGTCTGGTTGGGGGGCAGTGGGAGGAATTTGGCATGGAGCCCTTTAAGGCCGTGGTCCCATTTAGCAAAGCTGGGGCTGTAGGAGTTGGGGTGAGGAAATCACAACATCCGCTTCGGTTTCTGCATTCCCTGTCCTGGGGGCCGGTCGAGTGTTGCAGGAGGCCACAGGAATCCTGCTTATGACCACAGCCAGATTAATGGCTATTTTGGCAGCTTTTCAGGAGTGAGGAATTTGGCCACTTTCACAATAATGGCTAGAAATTCCACATGAATTAATTAGTTTTATTACAGGACATGTCCTTCCTGCTCCTCCAGGGCTGCCTGAAAGACTGAATTCATTACATGAAGAAATGAAAATAGTACTAAAAATAAAAACTGGTATCCCAAGCCTTTGTCAGGAAACGTGCAGAGTATACTGACATCCTCCTCCAGATGTGCTTCCGAAGCTGTGGCTTTCGGCCAGATGAGATCTAAACCCGAGTTTTAGATCAAGCACAGCCACTAAAATGTCCCAGCCTGCTTCATGAGAATGCCTTCTCTCAGCCTCTTAGTCTCTGTTCAACTTGAGCCATTCATATAGGCTTGCTAATTACTCCTCCGGTTTGTTTTACCCTTGGATGTTGTTACATAGGGTCATAGAATGTCTTGAGTTGGAGGACACCTTTAAGATTGTCTATTCAGAACCCCCTGCCGTGGGCAGGGTTGTCTCCCACCAGATCAGGCTGCCCAGGGCCCCATCCAACCTGGCCTTGAATGCCTCCAGGGATGGGGCATCCACCATATGTGGTGGGTTTCCATAGTGCTGTTCCTACCTTGCAAGGACGCTGTTTGTATCTGGGGTAGGAAAGTGCTTGGGAATGTCTGTGGCAAAGGGTCCTCTGCGTTTGAGTTTTGGTCAAAGGAATGCCATAAAAATGACAGCATGTGATTTTCAGAGAGCTGCCAGAACAACTGCAGGTTGGGTAAATATTTTGGAAGCCCAGAGCTGATAACTTTCCCTTGCTTACGTTTGTGCAGAGTCTGTCTGTAAAAGCTTATCATTTCTCACATAGCTTTTTAAACAAAGGTACTGTGTGGACTCTGTGAGCTCAATCTGGTTTGAATCCCTTTCTAGTATAATCAGTGCTGTCCTGAGAAGTGTGTGCTGGTAAGGGGCAGGTGTGCAAAATGGGCACTGCTTGCTCGTCATTGCAGTGTTTGCTTTATGAATATTGTTTCAGATACTTCTGATCGGGCAGAGATTCTCCATTTGAGTCACAGAATCATAGAATCATTAAGGTTAGAAAGACCACTAAGATCATCTAGTCCAGCCATCTGCACCATGGGACTAAGCTCTTCTTTCAGCTCAGTCCCAACTACATGGACTAGGGCTTGAATTTTTTTGCTATTTCTCCTCCTACTCTGGAGTTGAATGTGGCAGAGTGACCAGGGAGGTGATCAGGTTATTGCAGGTCTGACTTTACAGAACATGACTTGTTTTGTGCTTAGTGCTCTGGGGAATGAACCATGACCCTCACCCAGCAAGGACTAAGGCCAGCTGAACTGACAGACAAATTGCAGATTTTTCAGCATTAACAAAATTTGCCTGGTAGAAAAGAGTGAAAAATGATCATGCAGATGGCTTTCTTCTAAACTCAGCTGGTTGGACCGCTTCCGACTTTCTAGTAATGATTGTTATTGATTTCAGTCATTGCTTACCTCTGTTTTTCTGTTTATTCTGTCTTTTTATCAGTCTAATTTCAAGGATTTGTTACCTTAACCCCTAGCCATTGGGTTTGTCCCACATGTCCTGAAACAGCCCTTTGAAAATTCAGACCCTGCTGAAAGTGCAGCACAGATATTACCTGGCAGCAGCCCAATCAGGCCAAAGGTACATCAAGCCCATAATCCTGCCTTAGGTGGTGACCAGCAGTGCATAAATTGGGAATTAAAGAAAAGGGTGAGTATGGGGTGAGCATTGCCTTGAGGATGGGGTGAGCATTGCCTTGAGCTGCCTTGCTGATTTCCATCAGAGGGGCTTCAAGCACTCTTGCAGCTCTTCTCTTGAAGCAGCCCACCATGGACTCCATCAGAATTTGGGGATGAGACAATTCACATAATCTCCTTGAAAGAGCAGTTAATGGCTGAAACTTCAGGTCTGTATAGCTGAAAGTAAAGTGTCTGCAGTGCAGTGCTGCAATTAGCATGGTGGCGTGGCGAGGAAGGCACTATGCCTTTGAAATCCCTGTGGCTGTGGGCTGAGTGGTGTCAGCAGCAGGAGTGGGGCAGGGCTGCCCGCCTGGCTGTGGGACGTAGGCTTGTTGTGCAACACTTGGAGCCTGCTGTTTGCTCTGCCCGGGAGTTACCCCGCACCGGTTGCACCTTTTTCTTGCCAACCTTGCAGGCGTGCATGGTGCCTGAAGGGCAAACAGCTCCAGCCCACGCCTCCAGGCAGAACAAGAGGGACTGTGACACTAGGGATCAGGTGTTTTCCTGCAGCTGGAATTTGGGTGAGGGTGCTAGCTTTGTTGTGAGAACAATACCATATGTGAGGTAGGGTCTTGAACTTGGAACATGGTCATAGACATAGGCATGGAACACTGAAACAGGTACACAGAGAAGCTGTGGATGTCCCATGTCTGGAGGCATTCGAGGCCAGGTTGGATGGGGCCCTGGGCAACCTGATCTGGTGGGTGGCAGCCCTGTCCATAGCAGGGAGTTGGAACAGGATGGGCTTTAAGATCCTTTCCAACCTAAGCCATTCTATGATGGTATGGACTCACAGCTGAAGATGGAGCAAATGTGGATTTTCCCACAGCAGCTGTGCTGCAGAGCAGGAGATACAGTTGGTCCTCTGGGCACTGAAGCTGTCATGCCCTGGCTTGCAGCATGGCTGGCTTTGCTGTTTTTGGCCGGTGAGTCAGACCCTGGGCAGCCCTAGCCCAGGGCTGCAGGTTCACCCTTTTTCCATGTATCTGTTCGCAGGCAGCCTGCTTTGCTGGGGCTCAGGGGAGTCCAACTCTTCCCAAAACTCTTTCCTCACACAGGAACATTGGAGCACCAAAGCCTGGGCATCAGAGTTTGGACAACAGAGTTTGGGCAAACGTATTTTGCAGTGCTGACTCCTGTCGTACTGGAAAAGCAGAAATAGCAAGTGACTAAACATCATGGCGACGTTCCTGCCATCGGAACTGAACTCCCCATTTTCTTTTGGCTGAGAAAATGAACTTCCCCTTTCTCCTCGCAGGGTGGGAGAGCTGGCTGCCTGTGGCCATGCCTTTGCTGCGGGTACGTGGGACGGCTCAGGTCAGGCTGGGAGGAAGCGCTCCTGCTGCGGGCTTTTCACTCCCAGCTCCTTTCTGAAGAAAACGTGCAGGGCTTTTCCTGGCCAAAGTGCAGGACTGTAGCTGGAACAGTGTCCAGCTGGCCTCATTTTGGAGCTGGTCTCGGTTTTGGGCTGCTATCATCCCTTCCATATCCCCGTTTCTTAGACAGAACTGGCTGGGAGGTATTGCGGAGATAGTGCTACAGAAACCACTGTGGTGCCACATGGCATGTGCAGCCTAGTTTGAACATGCTGTGGTGAAGAAATCGCTGAAAACCTCCAGTGTAAAATCCCCCGGGATTTTTGGGGGTTATTTTGATACTCTTTCCAACAACAGGAGAAACCTGGTCTTCTGTGGTATGAAAGCCTGATGGGCCCCTGGTGGGGCACTCACTGATGCCAAGAGGGAAGCACACTATATATTATACCCATGGTGACCAACGTGTTCATCCCAGCCCCTCTTGCCTTCTTCTGTTTTGTCCCATCACCTATTTTTTAGGCCATCAGGTTTATTTTCTGCCTGTTGCAAAGTGCTGTGTTCTCTTCCTCTTGTTTCCTCTTGCTGCACTTCAGCTTCCCCTTCTCTCCCTATGCCCACTCTCGAATTCACCTGGCATTATTTTTGCAGAGGTTCTGGCAGGCTCATTTTGACCTGTCTGGCTCAGTGGAGACCTGCTCAGACCTGCATCGCTGCGGAGAGAGCAGCTGGCAGGGTCCATCCCGGCGGGGTGGGAGGGTTGGAGCCGGGGAGGTGACAGGCTCTGGGTCTGTGGTGCAGTGGAGTCCACATGTTGGGTCCTGCCTGGGGCCGGTGGCTGGGACTGATCATTCTGGTTGCTCCCAGTAAAAAGCAAAAATTAACCCACAAAGAAAAATGAGAAAAATCATAGAATCATTAGGGTTGGAAAAACCATTAAGATCACCTAGTCCAGCCATCATCCCCCCACCACTGTGCCCACCTACTGTGTTCCTCAGTGCCACATCTGCCCTCTTCTCGAACACCTCCAGGGATGGTGACTCCACCACCTCCCCAGGTAGCCTGTTCCAGCGCATTTCCACCCTTTTTGAGAATAAATTTTTCCTGATATCCAACCTGAACTCTTCCTTTGCCTGGGATATGAACACCGTCTGTCTAAGCTCCCACACTGAAACACTGGGGTCTTTCCAAGTGATGGCACTTCAGGTCATGGAAACCCAACAAATCCGCTCACCTGAATGCCACTTCTTGGTGGCTTTTAGTGTTCAGTTCTTGCTGGAATCGTGCCATACATGTCTCTCCTCAGTGGAACTGCTGGTATTCAGGCTCCCTCTGTCCCACCAGCCCTTTACTGACCACAATCCAATATCCCTTTTCCTTTTAAAAACACCATAACGAAGCCTTATGTTTGACCACGAGCAGACCTGTTTGACATACCAAACAAAATGAAAACCCAGAACATATTCTCTGTGTCCAGTTTTATTTGCTCTTTCCTTTCTACTAGGTTATCAGCCAAGCCAGAAGGCCCCATGCAGATGCCATGTATTTGCACCGTCCTGTTTTTTGTGCAGAGGCACAGCTGCTTATAAAAACGTCTGCAAGTGTTCTAACTACCTTGGGTTTTTCCTACTCCCTTTCTTCAGGACATCTGGAGTATCTCCTTTTGTCGCAGCTGTACTGAGGTATCCTAGTCCTGGCTCTCCCTCCAAGAGAAGGAGAAGGCCGTCAGAAAGATATGGAGATGGTGGTGAACCCAGCTGGGACTTGGAGATGATGCATCAAAGCCATACAAAGGTTTTCCTTTGGCCCCCTGGGTGGGTGCCTTTGTAGTGGTCACTTTTCACTCCCTCCTATGTTCCAAATGGGGCTTTCCTGGAAGCCCATCCCCAAAGCTGGGGCTGGTGGCTTGTCACCACATGCAAATCCTGCACCTAGGCTGTTCCTGGACCACTGCCATCTCCTTCTGAGGGGCGAGGGATCAGCACAGTGATGGAACCACCCCGAGTCTGAGTTAGCGGGAGGGCTGTGGAGGAAGTGGCCCTGCATCTCCCAGCTCTTTATTCCTGTTACCTGAGGCACTGTCTGTCTCCTCAGCATGCAAATTACCCTCTGCTTTGCATCTCCTGTAATTCAAACCGGTGCAAATTGCTTTTCTCTGCCACCGATATCCGTTTTCTGACCTAGCATTGAGTTTTGGCCTTCACCCTTTCGGGGCTGGCACCCACTGATCCCGGCTGAGAAAGTGGCCCTTTGTGCCCGGGCTGCTTGGAGGAGCTGGGGAGCTCTGTCTTCCCCGCTGCGAGCCTTTTTGGCCTGTTCTGGTGGGCAGGGATTTCGGGGTGAGGGGGAGGTGAGAGCTCTCCTTGTGCTCGAAGAAAAATGATGAATGACTCTCTTGTGCTTCTGAACAAAACCAGGAAATCGGGGGGCGGGGGGGAGAAAAAAAAAGAGGAGAAAAAAAGGAGAGAAAAAAAAAAGGAGGAAATGAGAAACAGTAAAGGGGCCTCCCCCGCCTTCATATAAGCAATCACTCCACAGCATCTGGAGCCCAGTAAAAGGGCCGTTCCCAGGAGCCCTCGCACTCGCCAGGCACGCAGATCTCCTCTGTGGGGCTTGCTGCCGCCCGCTGCTGTGCGCAGACCCGGGCAGTGTGTGCACGGCCATCCGTCGGCACCGGAGGTGCACGTGTGTGGAGGGGCTGGATCCGGCCCCGGGACACTGCAGCATTGCTGTCGGTGCAGCCAGAGCACCCGATACGGTGTTTGTGCTGGCGTGCTGCCCTGCGCCGGCGTCGCATTACAGCGGTGCGGGCAGAGCGATACTCGATCCAGCCTGGAATCCACTGGAGCGGAGGCGCCCCTCCTGCCCCCAAAGCATTCTGGACACGGTAGATGTAGCAGGGGTGAGAGCAGAGCGGGTCATCATCCCTTTGTCTTTCGGTCAGATTTTAAGCATCCTCAAACTGGAGTTAGCCTATTTGAGAAACCCAGTGTAAGCTATTTCATTACACTGATCATAGAATGGGTTGGGTTGCAAGGGACCTTAAACCTTTTATGTGGTCTGACAGAGATAGAACGGGGGGAATGGCTTTAAAATAAAAGAAGTTGTGCCTGCTTTATCCCTGGAGGCGTTCAAGGCCAGGTTGGATGGGACTCTGGGCAGCCTGATCTGGTAGGTGACAACCAGCCCACAGCAGGGGGTTGAACAGAATGGTCTTTAAGGTCCCTTCCAACTCAAACTACTGTGCGATCATCTAGTTCCATCCCTCTGCCATGAGCAGGGTTGCCAATCACTAGATCAAACAGAGTTATGTAACTCCAGTGGGGCTGGATGTGATGGTTCTCCAACATGAGCCATCCCTAACACCTTGAGTGGCTGAGGTCTCCGTGCAGCCCTGCTACAGCTTACTGTACTGAAGCCACAGGTATGAAGCTCACTGCCTCTTAGTGGCTTGCTTGTAGGAAGCCTCATCACTGTTTCTTAAAGCACAAATCTGGTAGAGACACAACAGATTGACCTCTTTCTTGGTGTAACCTCAGTGGCCTTGCAGATGACTTGCTGTAGAAGGGACTTGCCTGCAGAGGGACAGCTGTCCCCAAGGATGGCTCTAAAGCAGAAATGGCAGTTGCTGAAATAGAGACCCCCACAGGCAAGTTCTCTCTGCTTTCCACCTGGAGACAGTCTGAGTTGACACAACTGAGCATCATCATACAGGCACAAGCATCAGCTGCTATTTTGGTTGTAGCTCTTACCTCTCATCAAGTCCACCTGAATTTAAGCATTGAATGGGGGTTTAACTTGTTTTTTTTTCTTTTCTTTTTCTTTTTCTTTTTCTTTTTTCCCCCTTGTCATGCGGAGGCTGTGGGGAAGCGCTTTTTACCTTCTCTTAATGTGTGAGTTCACAGAGTTTTTTGCATTGCCTGTTGTCCTTTGGCCTAAGGATTATTTTGGATATGTATGTGATGTCCTTAGTGTAGAGTGTTGCTTGGCATGGTCCCACAGGCATTTCACTTAGGAGGACAGAGGAGAGGGAAAGCTCCCTAATGGAAGGGGTTGGGTGGTTGCATGGAGAGTAGACCTTGTTAGCTGGGCCCTATCAAAGGGAGAGGATCTCTCTGCGTGTTTTCCCTGGGGAAAGCTCCTGAGGGAATCCTGACTCTTCTGTGGTTTCCATAATGCCATACTAAGGTGCCTGTGTCTCCTGATGTCTTACTAATTTACTAGTTATGACTTTGAGTTATTTTTAACAGGCACGTTGTGCAATTAATGGGCTTTTTATTGATGGTAACAAGCTGAGCAAGTCAAGGATGCTGCTGGGGCTTGACTAGCAGCCTTGCTCCCTAGTGCTATAGGAATCTCTAGTTCTCTTTTCTATTTGCACTTCCTAGCCTGATGTATGGGTAGGCCTGATCTGCTGTGGGGTTGGCTGGGGGACTGCAGCTGCTGGTGGGCTCCCTCCATGCGTGCAGGTCTCACTGGTGTCATGTGTGCCACCACCATCCAGACTAACTCCCTGAAAAGTATCAAACTTCAGTGGCCAAGAAAAGAGCGCTGACCTATTTTGGACACTTATTTATATGCAAGTTGCTTCTCCCTGTCTCTGTGAAAAAGCTGTTGTGACTCCAATGCTTCTGAAGTTTTCCCCTCCCATAGCTTTTGTTCCCAACCGGATATAATCTAGGACTAACACCTGTATTTTTCAATAGTTAGAATAAATATCGCTTTAAATTTTTTTTTTTTTTTTTTTTTTTTAAGTTTTCTGGATGAAACACTTCTGCAAAGCCAGCTCTATAGCACTGAGCTCAGAGTTGGCTGTGCTGTCCCTCTTTTTTTTTTTTTTTTTTTTTTTTACAGGTTCATTTCTTAACGTTTTTGCTAGCAGTTCAAAGCTTTTAGAACAAAATAGGGGGAAAAGAAATGAAAATATGTCACTGGTGGCTCTGGTAATGAGCCATGCAGCAAAGTCAGCTACCACAGGGTCACAAAAAAAAAAAAAACCCAGAAACCTGTGGGAAGTTGTCAGTTTTAGCTTAGTTGTTTTTTCTTTAAAGTATAATTTTCTTTAAACACACTTACTGTGTATTGCTTTGATGAAATATTCTCTTGAAAGATCTTACTGATAGAAATGGTTTCTTCTGTCTTGTTTTGACATCTAGGCTGCCTTCTGGCTTTGTGTGCTGCTGTTCACAGTTAATTTCTGGTGCTTTTTAAATTGAAATTGTAGTGACTGTCAAAGTTGTATTGCTGGAATAATCACGTAACTCGAACAGCTTGGTCACTGCAGTTCTGTGCACTAACCCTGCCTGGAGACTTGTCATCCTGTGTATTTTATGACTTGTATTCCTACTGTTCACAGCAATAGACATAAGTTAGACACTTAACAAACAAAATAACCTGAATGCTGCAGTTATGTTACCCATACAAATGAGCAACTGTTTCAGTAGTCCTTCATGTTTCATGATATTTCCTACTGCAATGTAGGAACTTTTTGTGTTTATAGGTTCTTTTTGTCCTTAAGACCTAAAAGAACAAGGGTGAAAAAATTGAGAGCAGCTTGATTTACTGAAATTGCAAGCCCTTTGGTTTTGCTAGCCAAGCTCGCAAATTCACTGAGCATACCAGCCCTGTGCTTAACTAGCTGTATGCCCTGAATGCATCTGCACCAGGACCAACTCTCTGGTGGTCAGTGGGAACCTTTACTTCATCCTTGTCTGTGGCAGAGTTTGACCCAAAGTGCATCTCCAGTGGATTAGGGAAATTTGCTCATTATAACAGCAATGGTATGTGGCTTCTGTGTCTACTTTCTTGTTTTTAGATTGTCTGTCGTGAAACTACCAGGATCACGTGCACAGGAAGACGTATCCATGTGTACGTGTGTGCTGCTGTATGGATGTGGTTAGGTTTGTGGTGATCCATTTGGCTGGCAGGTGCCTTAGTGCTGGCTCTGATCTGGTGACTGGTCTGTATGTGTGGTCTATATCCAATGTCAGGGGGCAGTAGGAAGCTGGGGGCAGCCACTGTGGTACAGCTAGGGGGAAGACTTTCAACGTGTCCCTGCAGGACAAGTCTGCAGCCTCTGGTTTGGGACCTTGTACTGGTGCAAAATTGTCCTGAGAAGCTGAGGGTCTCCCTTAGCAGGAGCAGCGTGTTATGACCAAGTGGAGGCCTCCATGTTTTGTGCTGGGGTTTGAATGCAGAATACTCTTAAACTTTCAGAGGTTCATGTCTGCTTAAATTTTGTGACTCTGCGTTGAAAGCATTTGTGAAGCTTCTCTGAGTGGAGGCAAGTGTGGAGATGGAACTGGCTGCTACTGCTGTTGAGTTTGGCTGATGACAACTGGCCATGGTGAGATCAGTCTGACCCCTGCAATGCGAAATTGAAAGCTTTTTTTGAATATTTTACATGAGTGCCAGGGGTTTCACTGGGTGCCATTTCTCTTCTTTCAGTAGAGCACTTGTAAGTAACCAATTGCTCTGACTGAGATCACTTTGGGGAATACTGCAGATCCCCCTTTTCAATGCTCAGCCCTCATGTATCCTTTGTGTCACATTTCAGGCCTGAGGCTGCAGTTTCCCTGTACTGAAAGCTCATGCCAATGTTTGCCTCCACACCTCACACACCAAAATGATGGCATTTGGGTAGATTTTTACCAAAAGTTGCTCAGGAAAAAATGTTGTATATGATCACTTTCTTGCAGAAGCTTGGATTGACTGAGCATTGGTGTTCTTTTTTACCCTCTGTTGCTGCCACCATATTTGTCTCTAAGCAGGAGGGCGGATTAAATCACAGCACACCTCCATTAATGTACAAGTATGGCAGCTCCCTTAAATTTCATATTAGTTGTATTTTTCATGTGGTGAGTAATCATGCTCCTCAACCCTCTGGATGTGTGGAAGAGCAATGAAAAAAAAAAAAAAATTGCTGTATATGCATTTCAAAACTCCCTGTGGAAGACTATTTAATTAGTTTTAATGAGCTGGCTGGTGTACATGCACGTGTGCATGCTTTCACCACTTCTCTCCAGTTAATAGGATCAGAATTGCTCATGCAGGTAAATTGGATGAGTATGTGGGGGAGATGTTTGTGCAGTTGCAGATTGCAGGTCTTAAGCAGACTTCACCTGTCCTGTAATGGGAGAGCTCCATCATGAAGGTCAAGTATTTGGTAGTGCAGGTGGTCAGGCTGGAAGCAAGGTTTGTGTCTTCAGCTCCCTAGGTGAGGAGAGAAGGGAACAGAGTGTCTCTGGTGTGAGAGCTGCTGGTTGCAGAGTTGTATCAGGTCACAGGGCATGTGCCACCAAGCTAGAGGAAGGTTTTAATTGAATTGAAGATGAACATCCAGTGAGGTTGGGATCTCAGTGCATGATGCAGATAAGAACCATTGGATTTGCATCTGGCTGCCTCTTAGGTCATCCCCTGCCTGGTTTCCAACCTTTCATTGCCAGTGACAGCCCCAGACTGGCTGTGCGCAATTCAACTTCCTTGTAGGGTTGATGACTGTGGGTCAGTGCTCTGTTTCCAGGAGGGACCAGGCTGGGTACAGAGCCATGTTGAGAGGGGTGGCCATTTTAATGAGGGATTTCTATGTGCTTTTTTTTAATTAACCTTTGTTTTCTGTCAAGAAAGCTGTCCCGAGGCATGACTTAGCGAGGCAAACATGCTCAGACAAAGGGAGCATTAAGCCTGCACAGAGGGAGGGGAGAGGGTTACACCTCTAATTACTTTGTGTGCATGTAATTTTTTTTCCCCTCTGGTGACTGATGGGTCATGAAAGGACTTGCTGGGGTTGATGTGTGATTCACTGGGGCAGAACACGTTCTTGGCTGATGGTGTGGGCTGTCTGGGTGCCCAGGGCAGGCAATGCCGTCGCATGGGTGTTGCTCACGCCTGAGTCAGCACTTGTGCAGTGCAGCTGGAGTCAGAGAAGGAGGGGTTCTGATCTGCTTTCAGGTGTCTCTACTCCTAAATAGGGACAAGCAGGGAAAATGAGATCAGTGACAGCAGTTTCCAAAATGCCCAACCTGCTGTCCTATCTTCTGATCTTCTTGTCCAACCCTGGAGCTCATGGTAGACAGCTGGGCTCTCCTTACTGAAATGGGGTCAGCAGTTAGCCGGGAGGAGAGTTAGTCCTCACAGTATTCATGTGGGAAGCAAAGAGAGGGAGGAAGGGGAACTGGGGCAGAGGTGGAAAATGGTGAATAAACAGTTGTGGGGATGGAGTTCTGAGGAGAGGAGGAGAAGTTGGGGCTGCCCAGGAGAGGGGAGGAACTTGTGGAGTGGGACATGTACCTGGCCTTTAGGTCAGTAGACGGGCTTGGTGGGGAGTTGGATGTCTAGTTTTAGGCAAATGGTGTGATGTGGAATTCAAGGACAAGCTCCAAAGCCTGTGAGCTTGGCTCTGAAGGATCCCATTGAACAAGGATGCGTTCTTAGCTTGATTCTGTCAAGCTTTTGGATCCATTGAGCAGCTCCCTGCTGGTGAGGTGGTACAGAAGTTTGACTGGTTTTCTCCTTAGAAGTCTGGTGGAGTTCCCTGGTCAAGTAGAGGAGCAAGACTGTTAGTGTCTGCTTGGAGAGACAGGCTGCA
>JAOWBP010046256.1:0-20187 GCA_028571105.1 Tragopan temminckii
AACACATTCAGGGATGGTGACTCAACCACCTCCCTGGGGAGCCTATTCCAGTGCTTAACAACCCTTTCTGTAAATAAGCCCTTCCTTATATCCAACCTAAACTTACCCTGGTGCAACTTGAGGCCATTTCCCCTCATCCTGTCACCAGTGAGACCAGCCCCACTCTCCCTGCAATCACCTTTCAGGTATTTGAACAGAGTAATAATGTCTGCCCTCAGCCTCCTCTTCCCCAGACTAAACAGATTCTTTCCCGATTTGCAAGACTTAAGAGTTTGATCAAAGAACGATACATAGCTGGTCCTGAGACACTGAGAAAGCAATTACACGTAACTGGGTGCTCATACAACAGCTGAGCAACTTCTGTTTCCCATTAAAAACACATCTTTACAAAAGAGCACATTTACATATTGGATGGACAAAGCAGTCCCACTGTTGTCAGTAGCACAGATCAGTTACTGAAACATATCCTCAAGCAAAAGGAACTAGAGCTTTACTGTTAACGCAGCATCAAGTTTTTAAATATTACTTTACACCCAGCTTGCTATTACTGTCAAAAATAAGTATCCCATAAATAAGCTTAAAAAGGCACAAACCCAACTACACAAGCCAAGAAGAAAAAAGCGGTGCATTCTATAATCAGGTCTGTATCACAAAAGTTCTCACAAAATACAACAAAGCACTGCAGTATTATACACACCATATCAAGTTCTACAGTGATAACTTGCTACAATCCTCACTGTTTGTTTTTCTTTATTCTACAAAAAAAAAAATACACACACTTATTTTTCAGAATGATTAAGACAAACTTGCTTTGATGGCAACTTTTTCCCAGCATAACTACAAACCTATTCAAGCTGCCTGATATCACATTAAACAGAATCCTAAGATTAGTCAGACTTAGATGGCTAATTTTAGATTAAAAACAGACTCAATCACTGGAAAACCAAGAAACTACAAGATTACAGGTTTCCACTATACCTTAATTTGCACCCTCTCCTACACATGTAGAGCCACATTAAAGTTTCATGCACACATGCATAACTAGCACCTCCTACACTACTTAACATTTTAACATTTTCTGGAGTGAAAAGCCATAGTTGGTTTGTGTTTTGTTTTTTTTTTTTTTAATGTGATTCTTACATAAGATTTCACCCAAAGAAAATGAATCATGGGTCCCTTTTTCGTGAAGCACCAGCAACTGTTTCAGTATGTGCTCTGGAAAACTTGCACTACACCATCAGCACTACTGTACTGTCCTGCTACTCTTTCACACTCTCCACTAGCTACATCCCCTGACAGCCATGTCAAGATGGGACAATGGGTTCATAAGCCAGTTTTGTACAGGAAATTTTGAAGGAAATGAAGTCAGAAGTGAGCACAAAGCAACAACATACTAACTCTAATCACTCACATGCAGAGCGATACAGACAGCATCCTCATTCTCCCATTTGGAAAGAGTTCCTAGAGGCACGAAGAAGATCTGTAGGTGTGACTGAAAAGGCCCAACAGTCCCCAGAAACTGAACAAGTCTTAAAGCATGAGTTCTATTTCTCTCAATTTTTTTTTTTTTGTCCTTTATAATCACATGATAAAAGAAGGAATCAGCGCATCTATCAATTACAGAATGCTCTCATTCACGCAGTTGAGCCCAATAACAGAACACTGTGCTATTAGTTTTGACTAATATGCTACCAAAGGTTCCCCAATATTTTACATTGTGAAAAAACAACAACACATGAGAGAAAAATTAAAAGAGAAACAGGATTTCACCTGTTTACCTTCACAAGATATAGCTTAAAAACACTCTTCCAGAAGAGATCAAAGGCTTGCTGAAACCAGTATGTATGAACATCACTGAGAAAGCTGCACAAATTCCTTGCAGTGGGAAGTGCTAAATATAAACATATTAGATCCTTAATATACCAGGACAGCCTTACTCTCTGTATGTGGTAGGACAAATTGCAATTCCATGACACTCCACAAAGATGTTTCAAGTTCATCCTAAAATGAAAGAACAAGGTGGGGGGTCATACCAGTATTAACTTGTTTTTATAAAAATCAATTTTATTTTAATTTGCTAAAATCAGATTGAAAGATTTATTTAGTTTAAAATACTAATTCAATATGAAAAACTAAAACACTTGCACAGAGCAATATCCACCTGACTTTCTGAAGTGTAAAATAAGTAATCTTAAGAAATGAGTTTGAGACACTAGAAAGGAAAAACAGGGTGCCAAAACATACTTGTTGTACACAATTAGATGTGTGTATGCATATTTATATTTATCTGAAGAGAAAGCTAACAAGCAGCAATCACTAAAAAGTATGACAATTATTTTAACATCTCAGTAATTCATGACTGTGAGGCTGGAGTTTTACATCCATAACGTTTGAGCTAACAGAAGATGACAACCTCCTGCTATCAGTTACTATGTAGGTCAACAGCAGAGGAAGAGAAAAAATCTTGACAGGGTATCATACATCAGCTTGCAGCAGGTGGATAGGGAGGGGAAAAACGTGGGACTGACTACAGTTTCACATTATACTTATGATGATTAATATGTGGCTACTGCCAAGCACAAAGTTCTACTCAACCTCGCACCAACTCTGGTACTTGTCAGTGGCTGATGAACTCAGCATAGGAGACTATCTGGGGCTTGGTAGTGGTGTCCTGGACACTGGTTTGTTCTGAACTTTTCTGCATGGGTTTAGTTTCCTGAGTTAGCTGGAGGTAGGGTCAGATGACAGTCAAAGCTAACACAGGGAAAGAAGTAGGAGCAATCTTCCCTCTGTGGGCAAGTCTATACAGCCTCCCCTTAATAAGATCAGCCAGACACCCATGTGCACACTGTAGCTTTAAGGTGATGATTATAAAAAAAATTAAATTGCCAACAGCAATAAGGCAGGGGTCTGCTGGAAGCTGACAACTACTAAATAAAATCACGGTAAGACAGATGAACTGACTGAACAACCCACACAATTCCTAGATCACAGACCACTAACGCATGCACAAGCCATGGCAGGTTAAGTTTTGGGAAGTTCTCCTGGCTGTCTCAGAGAGGACCCATCCACTGAGCCAGTTTCCAGCAGGGGAGGACACGGCCTTTATTGTATACTCAGGGCAAAGAAGTTACACGCACAGACCTGTGAGAGCATATCCCTGTATGAAAGGCAGTTGCCCACCACCAGCATAGGAACCTGCTCCGAACAGCATACAGAAACTTCTCTGGTGTTGCTGCAGTGAGAAGAAAAGGAGCTATTTTGCAGCACCAATTCAAGCAGCACGTGAATGATGCTTGCATATCCGTGTACGTCATGGATTTATTAAGTACTGCTTACATAGAACTGCAGTATCAGTAATACAATCAACAATAATAGCTCAAACACTGTTTTAAGTAATTAATATTATAACTCAGTATTCCTTGTGTGGGTCATCATCTCTGTACAAACCACTTTACATCCCAGAGCTACAAAACCAAGATCCCTTACTTCCTATGCAGGTTCTCAGGAGATCAGAAAGCAAGCAAGTCAGACTTGCTGAACTGACCAGACTGAATTGAAAAATCATAGAATAGCTTGAGTTGGAAGGGACCTCAACGATCATCAAGCTCCAAACCCCCTGCCATAGGCAGGGCTGCTGACTGCCAGATGAAATACTAGATTAGATTGCCCAGGACCCCATCCAACCCGGCCTTAAACACCTTCAGGGGTGGAGCATCCACTGCCTCTCTGTGCAACCTGTTCCAGCACCTCATCGCTCTCTCTGTGATGAACTTCCCCCTGACACCTAATCTAAATCTTCCTTCCTTTAGTTTAAAACCATTCCTCCTTGTGCTATCACTATCTAGCCATATAAGAAGTTGATTTCCCTCACGTTTATAAACTCCCTTTAAATACTGGAAAGCCACAATGAGGTCTCTCCGCACCGTTCCCTTTTCCAGACTGAACAAGCCCAGTTCCTTCAGCCAATCACTGATCACTCCACACCAAGCCAGGCCTTCTAGCTGGCCAAATACCGAAACATTGCTCTCAGAGCAAGGACTGATGAAAAGACTGACCACACAGGAGAACACAACATGAGCTTCAAGTGTTACAGAATTGCATATTCAAGGATCAAGTGATACAGAGCAGACAAACTTACACAGGCATTAACTCATCATTCCCTCCCCAGTCATCACATATAGTTTCCATTCCTTGAGTTTATCCCAAGGACATTATCTCCTCCATTCCATAACCCACTCCCTAACACCCTAAGATTTATGCCTTACTAAGCAGCAACTGGCTTCAAATGACTCCTTTCTCCAGTGTCACTCCCATTAGTCTCTGGTACCTCCCCCTCAACTAATACCCATCTTCTCTTACACCTCAGACAACGTTCATCTTTTTCTACTCCGGGAAAAAGAGGAAGAAAGCAAAAGTTACTATTTCACAGCCATTCCATCTCCTTTTATTTTGCTGTGTGCAGTTCACACCACCAGCTCACAAAGAATGAAATTGCTCTTTTCACCACTACCAGGGACAATCTCTGCTAGCCCTGGCTTACACTCCCCCCTCTACATTCTTGTTCCTAATCAAGTACTTGTTTACCTCTTCCTATCCTCCATACTGTAGAAATAAGAATTTTGAGCTGTAGCAATGCCTCATTCCTGTTGCCTGTGTTCAAAAGAGTACCAGAATAAATATGGTAGCTGCTGTATCAAACTGTGAGTCTTCTCACTCTCTTGAAGTAAACCTGAAGACTCACAAATTGAAAAAAACTTCTGAAGAAAGCAAAAGCCATGATATGAGTATCTTCTTAATCTAAAAATTCTCAATTTTTCAAATATAAAATAAGTTGACAGTTAACAATAATACACAAACAATGGCTATTGCAAAGAGAGAGCAGCAAACAGCATTTTAAGTAGACTCACAGATGGCAAACTTTCAGGTAAGCAGATGGTACTACACGTCTCTGTATGGGAATCCCTCTGGCAGGTTCTGCAAAGTGCTATACAAGCAGCTACCCTCACACAGATGTTCTGCCAATATGAGCTGCCATATTTCCATAACACTATTTTATTCACTCAGAGTTGCTTTATACATCCCAGAAGCAACAGTGCTTCAAATATCCTATGGAAAGTGAGAGATGGTGCATCGGCACAGGGTGCCCAGGGAAGCAGTGGAGTCACTGTCCCTGGAGGTTTTCAAGAAGAGGGTAGATACGGCACTGTGGGACATGGTTTAGTGGGCATGGTGATGGTTGGACTAGACGATCTTAGTGGTCTTTTCCAACCCTAATGATTCTATATAGGAAGACAGACTGCAGTGTGGATATGCTTTTTATACTGGATACCACACCTCTAGGAGTGATTACAGGTATAGCAAATCTTTACACCTTTCTACTTGGCAAATCAGTCAAACCCATAATAAAAGAGAGCAATGAAATACCTTGAAACAGAATCAAAACTGTCAAATTTGCAGTGATCCACAGAACAAAACCACATCTCATTATTCAGAAAGTTTTTAAACCTTGTCAATAAACCAGAGGATGAAAGACAAGGGTATGTGAAATTACTTAGCTTTACAGTTGCTTTTAATAAGTTTCCACATTAAAAAATCCACCCTGCTAATAAACTACATAATCACGATTCAAGAAACAGACATGGTGAGGTTTTTTGTCCTATTACAAAAGACCAGAAAAGCAACAATGGATCAGCAACTCCCCATTAAATAAAATGATATGTAACAACTCAATGCTCACAAAACTTAGCGCATTTATGAATACAGCAAGCTTTTTTTCCCTTCAAAAGAGACCACAAATACAGTCTTTGTCACAGAACAACATGTCTGAGGATGGCAGAGACCCCTGCAGGTCATCTGGTCTAACCTCTGCTCAACCAAGGCCACCCAGAGCAGATTGCCAGCTCAGGTACAGACAGATTCTGAACACTCTCAAGGATGGAGACATACCACAATTTATGCGAAGGAGTTTTCTTCCATATGGGAGAACTGCAGAGAATGTAAGCAATAAGCTTCACACTGAGAAAAACAACTTCCCAATTGCATAAACAGTCATTCCAATTGGGTAAACAATATCACTGACAGCCATTTAGGTTAGCCAAATCCAGCACAGAACCTAAGGAATTACTGACCTATAAGCAAGCTACGTATCTTGACATCATGCTGGTGAATGCAACAGAATGCAGCAGAGGTACAGAAAAGGAAATAGTGATGTGAACTACTCTTCTTACGCATTACAACTGAGTCAGCATAAGCAAAAGGTGGCTTGGCATTCTTTGGGAACAGCTAAGTGAGTCTTGGTTCATATCTGCAATAAAAGCACTGTCAGAATTCAACAAATGAAACAAAATACGACAAATTATTGGCAATGTGTCACTAATATACACATCTAGAAGTGTCTGTAGAGTAGTAGTATATCTAGTATAAGCATCCAGAACTGTCACTGATTATTTTCACAAAACTATTTTAAAGTTAGTAAATAAAACTAAGCAATGGAATGTTAGCAGCTATCAGTGCTATTTCCAGTATTATGGAAATACTTTAAGTGTTTCACAGACTAAATATAAAGGTGCTAGACATATGCAACAACGAATGAGTTAGCTACAAACTACTTTTGATGTAACCAAAGCAGAGAATATACTGAAGTATTACAGCCCAGAACACACAATTGAAATAGTGGAAAAGTTAGGGCTATAAGATCAGTCAGCAATTTGATCATTGAATAATCTTCATCAGTATAATCATCTCAGATTTTTCAGATTGTGTGTACTACATACTGTTTATACAGTGGCTATCTTCTGTTTTTTCTACTTATTATAGTCACATACAGATCCAGTATATAAAATCAGATTTCTTCCTCTACCTCATCCTCTTCAAAATATAGTTTTCTAAATTCCCAACAACAAAATGCAGAATAAACAGCTGGAGTCAAAGATCAAATTAAAATCTGTTTCATTAGCTCAAATGATTATGACAACCTCCTTACTTCCTTCATGAAGCTGTCACTTCCTTAACAGATATACTATCCATAATATAGCAGTAGATAATTGAGAGATTATTCAGGATGGCATTGTTTGACTAACGGAAACTCCTTCCTTCACTGGCTGTAGGCAACAAGATCACGCTTATTTTGACAAATTCAGACCCAATAATTTGAAACATACTGGCACAGAGTAAACAAGCATGCAGTCCTAAAAATCACTAAACCGAGATTCAACCCTCTACAATCCAGGGTCCAGTATGAGCTTGTGCTCAATTCTACCAAAACCCAATTGTTAAGGTATGAGAAGAATCTCACAGCTAAAGGCCACCAAATGTAAGAAAAAAAAAAACAAGTTGTTGAGACAGTAACTTAACTCTGGAGAAAAATACTGACACAGGCATAAAACCCTCAGAAAAAAAAAAAAAAGAAGAGTTGGAATATGTCAGCTCAGCTAGATAAAGAATTTACCCACTCAAAGAAGTAAAGGCAGCAAATACTTTCCTACCTTACACCTTCCCATGGGCAGAGAGACTCATCAAGTTGGTAAGCACACCAATTCTCAACAACAGCCCAAATAGCTAGGCAGACTGCCTTAGTCGTGAAGTAACTGCTGTGCATTTCCCGCATGAAGAAACTGTGCATGCGAGAAGATGCTGAAACCATATCCATAGCAGCTCTAGAGATAAAGACTGTATTTCTGAAGACTAGTGCTTTCGCAGAAGTCATACACTCACAGCCACAATTATGTATGGAAATACTAGAGTTAGAAGCAATTTCCCAGTAAAGATGCTGGAACATCAAGCTCCCAGACTAGGAAACGGAAGCTTATAGACTCCACAGGATGGGATTAATGTTCTATCACTTCTAGTTATCATCATTTGGAATTCTGGAAAGAAGGGTGGAAACAAAGCAAACAAAACATAATATCTGAGAAAGAGGCTTTGACAGGCCATTTAGCTTTCCTCCTTAAGAATCCCTTAGCTTTTATGGAGGCTTTTATTCACTTATGCTTCTCAAAGGTTAAATTTCAGTCATTCTTCATGTTTTAGAAGAAAATGAATCAGTACTAGACACTTATCACCAGACTTCTCTTTTTGACACCACATCTAGCCTTTAACAAAAAGGTTGTTACAGGCTATGGGTAAAGGACACTTGATCTGAAAAACAGCATGGAAGAAAGGGACAAACATGGCTGGGGTAAGCTTCCATCCAGCTCCTTCTATCTTCCTTATCAGCTCCACATGGTAAAAAAGATGTGGGTGCTATTTTAGATGCCTCAAACCACTCAACCATTGGATAACACTTGCCACATTGATAGCCCTGCTTTATTTCAACTGCTGAAATACTGAACTGAAAACAGTAGGTTCAGATTGCTAAAAATAAATGATCAATTTATAAAAAGGAAAGGTAGAACACAAACTGAAAATAAAACATAAGAACAGAAACTACCTACAAATTTCTTTGAACAGACTAATGTAGAATCATAGAATGGCTTGTTTGAAGGGACTTTAAAATCCACCTAGTTCCAACCTCCCTGCCATGCCCAGGGTTGTCACACACCAGACCAGGCTGTTCAGGGCCCCATCCAACCTGGCCTTGAGTATCGCCAGGGACAGAGCATCCACAGCTTCTCTGGGCAGCTTGTTTCAGCCTCACCACCTTCTCAGTGGAAAATTTCTGTTGGAATCTAATCTGAATTGCCCCTCTTTTATTTTAAAGCCATTCCCTCTTGTCCTGTCACTGTCTACCCCTACAAAAAGTTGGTTTTCCAAAAGTTGGTTTTATAAGCTCCCTTTAACTGCTGAAAGGTAACAATGAGGTCTCCCTGGAGTCTTCTCTCCTCCAGGCTGAACAATCCCAGCTCCTTCAGCCTGTCATCATAGGACATGCGCTCTAGCCATTTATCACAGAATCACCAAGGTTAGAAAAGACTTACAAGATCATCCAGTCCAACTGCCCACATATCACCAATGCTTCTCACTAAACAGTGTCCCTCAACACAACATCTAAACATCCCTTCAACACCTCCAGGGTTGGTGAATCCACCATCACCTTGGGCAGCACATTCCAGTGCCTGACCACTCTTTTGGAAAAAGCAGTATTTCTTAACATCCAAACTGGATCTCCCCTGGAAAACGTGAGGCCATTATAAAGTTTTTTAAAATCTCAGAAGGCATTCTATGTTAACCATTACTGAATCTACCTGAAAGCTGGAAAGGTGAGGCTGTGTCTGACGCATCTTAAATCAATGTCTCGGTACAGTGGAAGAGCCTTACTTAGGGTTTGTACAAGATCCAGAATTTATCCTTAGGAGTGGAAATAGGATGGATGGAAAAAATGAAGCAATGTATCAGATTTAGGGAGTATTTAAAATCATTTACGTTTCTGCATTTTCTAGTTAGTAGAATATTAGACAACATTACATAGTTCGCTTTTTCCTAAAAAATTCAAGCTATGAAGCCAGCAAGGTTCAAAACAAACCAGGACTTCCTGGAACCAAGGCACAGTAATTATGACTTACCCAAAAGTTACACACTTCACTTTGGAACTGGAGGTGGTTGCTAGTTTGTTTACTTGCTGAATGAAACTTTTATAGGAAAAAGAAACAAAAAAAACCCCAAGAAAATGACTTTCTTTTAAATTCAACTGCATTTTAAATTTCTGCAAGATCACCCTCAGCAATTTACAGAACAAAGAAATTTGCATTGGTTTATACCTTAATGGACAAGAACCGAGAATTGATCAGGTAACTCATGTCAATACTTGAACCATTCAGAACCAGTAAAGGTGGTATTTTCTTTGCAGCACCTGATGTTCCTCCTGCAAGTGTTCCTGCACATTACATGACCACTTGAAACATCACATATTTCATTGAGCATAATCAGTCAGGCACCTAGCCAAATTGACACAAATGTGTCAAACCTCATTTTTCTTTGTAATAGCAATAGACTGGATGATCTAGTTCCACTGTAGTGTGACAGCCAGATGCTATTCTGGGTAAATTACATCTAAGGAGGGGAAAAGGGCTGTCAAGCAAACCGCTAAGTATAACTACAATAGCACATCCATCTGAATAAAATTAGTGATCAAGTCATTTATAAAAAAATAAAAATATCAAATTACAGATACATTAAAAAACAGTAAACCAAACGTCTGGGGTTCACACGCAGAGAGGTAGTGAATCTCAATTTCTGTTGGTTCAGAAACACACAGGAACAAAATCACCATTAGACATTTTACTTTGTGTGTCAATAAACTGTTCCCAAAGCCTGCTCTAGCCAGCAAGCAGCCATCAACTGCTGGAGTGCCAACACAAGGCCAGGTAAAAGCTAGAGTGATTTCAGATTCCATTCCACCAGTTTGGTTAGTTTTGGTGCTCTTCGCATCAATTTATACAGAGAGTGATAAACAGCGTTATTTGATATACTGAGGATTTTTGGTTTTATGTTTTTTTTATTTTTAATTGTTTTTGTTGGGTTTGAGTTTTCTTTGCTTTTGTTTTTGGGTGAGGGGACAGGAACATGTTCGGTGAGGGGTTTTTTTGTTTGCTTTTATTTTTTGTCTATTTGTTTTGAAAGACTCATTTTTCTTTAATGAATTCTTGGAATTATTCCCATCCTGTTTAAAACCTTGAGGACAAAAAAGCTGCAACAAATTTATAACTTACAGTGGAAGTTCTTCGTAAAAACTCCCAATATCAGTCACCTCATTAGCCGTGTTTGAAAGTTCTACACACGAGTACTGAAATGACAGCAGCAACAATTGATTACCCACTTCATAGAGCAGTTTACATACTTAGATGATTCTGAAAGTAATGCCTCCTGTTAATCTCCACAGAAACTACAAAAGATACAAAAAGCATAACAATATTTGATAGAGCACATTCTGAACTATAAAACACTATTTCTCAGCATGCCACTGGCCAAAATAGGAGGCATTACTTTGAAAGCAGCCCTAATAAGTATCAGAGATCAACACAAAGCTTGGCAGACTTCCACAGGTATCAGTCTCAGGATGAAGAAGTTCCCAGACAGAAAACTCAAAACAACCAAACAAAAAAATCACTATTAAGACTATGCCTGCATTGCAATAACTGTTAAGTTCTGATCCATCAGTGTTAATTACTATTCCTCCATACAAACAAGTAAGATGCTTATACTATGCAAAATTCTCATCTTACTGATCTGATCACTTAGTATAATTAGTAGATGCAACTTAGCTGGTTTAAACTACTTACTGTCAATATGTAACAGCTCAGATTAATAATTGATTTAAAATAGAGTAATGTATTAGATATAGGGATATAGTCTAAAAAACTAATTTAATTCATAAACCACAAAATCTCTCATTTGTTTCAACTTCCCCACTTACAGGAATGTAGCTCTCTCAAAGATTTCACAAGATATTACATAGCCATGGATTTCACTGCCTAGAATGTGAAATTATTCACAAAATATACAAGCTTGAATTAACTGTATGAAACTTTCCCTTTGTAAAATCCAAATTCTATGATACAGAAGAGTCTATTTATTCTTCTGCTGCATTTTCTTCTCCAGATCATAGTACATTGCAGTTCAGGATTCAATCCAAGAGGTATTTAATAATTTGGACAACACTTCCCACTCAAACAGAAATTGATGACAGCAAAACAGGTGCCTTTAGGAGACAAAGGATTTGCGATTACAGCACTGGGAAAACAGACATACTTGCATCATCTGCAATTATTAAGTTTAGAGTAAAACAGTCCTCAGTGTTTTCAAGATAAACCTGACTAACAAAAGATTTAAAAGATCACTAGAAACATGGTTCTCAGTCAAATTAGTTCACACCATTTTTTCCTCACAACTGTTTTACTAAGACTTATAAAATAGTCTGTGAAATTCTGCAAATCTAAGTAAATTGTATTAACACACTAGATTTTCTCCACTAATGTTTATTCAGAATCTCTCATTTCTTGTCTCCATAGATTTTGACCGATGCTCTTGTACTCTGATCTCCCAAAACAGCGGAAAAGTTCACCTGAATCTAAAGGATCATCTGAATTTATATACCAGAAAACGTGACTGCAGAACGTGGATTCAACAGAATAAAGAGACTTTTGGGACTCTGTACCACACAGGGTTGATGGGGTAGAAGAGACCACACCTTACCTAAGAAAATACCTTCCTTACTTCCTCAGAAACCACACTTCCACCACTTTTCCCATACCACACAAGTTCAGATTGTGGCAGATGTTGTTTCAAGCTTTATTTTGAAATCATCAGTAATATCTAATTTCACAAAGCAATGAAAACAGTGAAAACAAGCAGGAAGCTTGTAGTCCAGAAAGACAGATCTGCATTAAAATTTAAATACACTACAGAAAGAATACAAGCGTTCTAGAGCAAAAGCAGCGTCCCTAACTTCCATAATGAAAATAGCAAATACTGAAAATACAGTAAATTCCTGAAGATAGCAACGTAACATGAAAAATACGCTGAGGAAATGGCTTATTCTCTAAGTTACTCTTAACACAGCAAACGTGATCTTCTCACTCCCAAGACTAAAGGGATACACCACTCCCACAGATGAGTTCGCTTCCTCACCCTTTGCAATTACCTTTTATTGTATCACAAGAATGTGAAATGGATTAGTGTGACTCACCGACAGTCATCTGCCTATAAGAGGCCTGACAGTACACTTCCGATGTCTGAACATGCCACCAGTTTCAGGAGAAGGGCAGTAAGGAGAATATTCCCAAGCAGCCTGCCTGTGTAAACTTCGCATGCCTTTTTGGTCTACAAACAGTTCTAAACTTGAACAGTGATGAATATGATCTTATAAATGTCTTGCTGGTTGCTAACAGCATACATCAAATGTGAGAATTATCATTTTTTCTTACAGTTGTTAATAACCTTATGTAAGAGTTCTTAAGTCTTGTTGCAGCAAGAAAGTACTTTCATCATATGTGCTCTCTTAAAGCTGTAAATAACTTTGTTTACAGCATATTTAGCAGGCTGCATAATGTTAAGCCAGGTGAAAACCTCAGACTTTCTCCCTGTCCACTGTAAGCTTCAATGGAGATGCTATGGCAAGAGGCTGGAGAAGCATTTACAACATCCTCCAACAGCTTAAGAGGTAACTAACAAGTAAAAGAAAGCACATAAAATATTAATCAAACTAAACTGAATATCATATTACAAGGTAAACCAGTTCATGAGTCTGTTTTTAAACATTCAAAAAACCTGAAAGCAACAAGGCAGAAACATAAATAAGAATCAGCATCTGGACAAACAAATGCTGCAAGGAGCAGAACTAAAGTAACCCAGCACCTCATGTGTTAGTATCCTTCAGCTATCTGGACCAATGTTGCCTACAACCATTCTAACACATCCAGGCAGACTGACCAGGATAACTAATCAGGTTTCATGGGTGACTCTTGGGCTCTTCCTTTCAACACTGTCCCTAATTACAGTCTCTCTTTCATACAATTAGCAATTAGATATGCACAAGTAAATAGACTTATTTATTTTGATAGGTCACTCTCTGCTTCCCATAGAAGTTACAGGGGAAAAAAAAGATTGAACAGGGAAAAGAAGAGAGTCAGCACTACAGGTGAACCTACAGCACAATGTTATACACATTGCTTGCTTAAGAGCAAAAGCTAGACGCCTTAAAGAATAGCTTCCAATTTAGAATAGAAGGTTAACACATAGCCTATAGCATATCTTCTCAAAATGTTTAAGTTTTGGAAACACCAATGAACCCGGTCAGGTACTCAAAAATAAAAGCTATTTGTTGAATTCTGAAATTCAAAGACAGAAGTCATATAGATCAAATCAGAGGGACATAATTACACTGTAAATGCAGGTGCTTTGAAAAAGCTAAAATCATATGCTGCATTTAGAGCTCTCAGACTTTTTATTTCAAAGTTCAAGGAGGTGTGGAAGGGATATTTATTTTTCCCACTGCATGATTTCTAGCTTGTTGAACGCTCCTTTTTTTTTTTTTTTTACAAGCAATTAGCTTTCAAAAAAACCCTCTAAGTTTTAGTAATGAAGTGTTGAAGTACCAAATTAGGACATGTTATAGCATTGACTTGACTCCACAGTTGGAAACAGAGGCAAAAGAACAAATCCCACAAGCTAAACACATGTACTGTAGTTCCTACTTTGTCTTTGCTGTGAGAAGCAACTCTAAGCATCAGACCAAATCTCTCTGAACATTCAAACAGCAATAACAGTACAGGATGGTGAAGTAGACACTGATCACATTTTGGAGTTTGCAGGCTTCTTGAGGAAGAACTTAAAAAGGGGGGAGGGAAATTTCTAACCATCTCTAAGGCAAAATATTAACATACACTTTTACAAAAATTCAGAGATAAGTTAGAAAAGTTTCTTTACTTCATAAAACAATTCTCAACTGAAAATACAATGCTGTAGCACTCAAACATTTCATGTACAGACCAATACCAAATTTTCCCTTACTCAAGCTGAAAGCGGTAAGATAAAAGAGCAGAAAAACCTTTTAAGGTCTTCCCTCTTTTTTGCCAATATTAAGATTCCATTCAATCGCTTCAAAATCATGCACACATACAAATTTGGTGATGTTGTAATTAGATTTACATACACCTTCTTTAAGGAAGCAACAGCCTGCAACTTCCAGCAGACAAACACTGAAATATTTGTATTTAATATATTATATTCACAGTAGCAAAAAACTGGAAGAACTTTCTGGGCACACCATGCCCACATTGCTTACTACTGCCTATAGCACTGCAAACACCATAAAGTAACCCACATTCACATTACAATTCTTTGGAGATTTCCATCTATGAAATTCCGAAGTGCTGCTGCTTCTCACCCACTAGTTGGCCTACGTCCAGCAAGCAGGCTTTCTGCAGTTTTCCCACGCCTAACTGTTTTCCAGAATGCATACAAAGCATAGATCATACAGAAAATGCGTTGTTTCTTTCTTTTTAACAGAAAGGATAAGAATTGCAGGAGGAGCTCTCAACTCTCTTCCATGGTGCAAGAAATGTTTTGTCAAACTGGAGTATAGCATGATAACTTGAAGAAAGAAGCACTCTACATCTGATGTAGGCTGTTAAGCAGATGGGGGTGGGGGGGAGGAGGAAGGGCATCTATACAGATGGTCTGGAATTTGCATTTTGTAATTCAAAGATGAAAGCATTTCTCAGCCTTCTACACGCACCTATTTCAGCACAACCTTGTTGTAAGACAAGAGGGTACCTCTTCTCCCACTGCACAGTACAACTTCAGGAAAAAAAATCAAGTTTAAGGTGGAAGAAATCTGAAGAAATCAGACTTCTGCAAATCTCCAAACACCAGCATCACTTCTCAACCTATTCTCAAAATGGAGCCTAGAACAGAAAAAAGTGATTACTAAAAGCTCCATCTGAAAAATGTAGCAAAAGTTGCACTCTTGCAAAACCTGTATTAGTTAAGACTAACAAGACAGAACTTCTGTGCTAGAAATACAAATGTTTCTGACCCCTAACCTGGAATGCACTCTTCCTGCACTGTTCAGCTCCATCAGGAAGACCTGCATCTCCTGCACCCTGGGAGCCCTCTGTTCTCTACAAAGCACCTCAGCTTGCACTTGACACCCACATTGTACACACATTACAAAGTCTGCTCTGACAACAGGCTCAACATCATGTAAAGAGAAACAGGATGGACTATGACATTAGCCCCAGAAGCTACAGCAGCTTCTGAATTTTCAGGGGAAAAAGCAAGTTCTCTGAATCACAACATTCAATACTTGTGATTGCACTAATGACCTGTGTCTCAAGTACACGCAGGGGGAGAAGAGCAGAAATTGGCTTTACGCAGTTTTTTCTTAATGGCAAGGAAAAGGATGACAGGAGGCACAGCTCCCACTGAGTAACAGAGGTTAAGTTTACTCCTCTACCCACTTCTACATCTAATTAAGCCACACAGACCACAGAAGGTAAGGGAAGCCAAAGGAACCACATTAAGTCTTTCAAATTAAGAATAGTAGCAGGATTTCAAAGCATAAAGAAATCTTCATGATCACTTTTATTACTTACACCACTGAGAAGTACAGCAGTAGCAGCTACTGCCCTCAGAAATCAGAAATCAAGCAACAAAGAATCACAGAATCATAGAATGGTCTGAGTTGAAAAGGACCATAACAATCATCTAGTTTCAACCACTAGACCAGGCTGCCCAGAGCCACATCCAGCCCAGCCTTGAATGCCTCCAGGGATGGGGCATCCGCAACATCCTTGGGCAACCTGTTCCAGTGTGTCACCACCCTCAGTGAAGAACTTCCTCCTAATATCTACCCTAAACCTCCTGTCATAGTTTAAAACAATAAAGAAATGAAAGAATGCTTTTAAACTATTGCCACCCAGTAACTGACCCACAGTTGGCCATGTCAAACTGCTGAGCTTATCATTTCTGCATAACACACAAGCCAATATACCTTAGCTTCACAGGAACCGTGTCACAGGTGTGATTTATACTGATGTGTGCCCACTCACACAGCAAGACCAAGGCAGAGCAGTGGTCAGCTGCATTACTGGCACCTGTTATCAAGCTGCTGACAGGCAAGCAATCCTTATTTTTAAGCACAGGCAGGAATCATGAGTTGAAGCAATACACAGCAACTTAGCAGCTCAACACACAGCTTCACAAATTTCTTATTAAAGATAAACTTTTTTTAAAATATATAATAGATTGAGATTACAGGGCCTCTGCATTCTCATTTGTTTACATTAAATGCCAAGAAACTATAATATCTTAGTTTGGTTCCAAAGCTATTTTTCAGACAGCACTGAAGAATAAAGCACCTAAAATAGTGGGAAAGAAACTGTGAAGTGAGAAGCAGCTTAAGCATTTCTTGGGTTGTTTTTTTTTTTTTTTATTGTTGGTTGTTTTTTGGTGGAGTTTTTTTTTTGTGGCAGGGAAGATGTATTAGTTTGCCACGTGGTGTTAAACAACTTTTGACAGAAGTTTGTCTGGCAAAGATGTTGTTTTCTTCAAAGTTGTACTTCTCTCATTCTGGAACTTCTGCAGTATCCTAGTTGAAACAGAGAGAAATTCATCCGGGGGAAATGAAATGGATTTTTAAGAAGCACGGGCATGCGCTTAACTTCATAAGTCCTCACCATTTCCTCTCCAAGAGATGATCTTGCAATACAAACCTTTCCAATATCCCTATGCATTAGCCTGGAAGAACACCTGAAGAGTTTCCCATGAAATATATGGCTAAAAATGAGTACTAGCTTGCAGCCCCTCCAACACCCAAAATATCAGTTGCATCAATACCAACTGTCACCAAATAAACTTTTCCTTAACCAATAAATAAACACACCTATCACTTCATGATAGAGTGCATACCTCATATAAGTGACACTTGATCCGGTTTCTTCTCAAGTCCCACAGTTCTTGCAAAAAGCTTATCAATTTATTATTACGCTTTACATCACAGTGCACACATTGAGCAGCAACCCAGTAGGTTATTTTACCTTGATCTTTTGCTTCAACTCTGTAACACCTACAGAGAAGTTGATGTTTGGCTTTACTCCTGCATGGTAAGCTGAACAAAGTTCTTCAGCCCAAACTAGGTTATCTAAAAGATCCTTTGCTTTCTAAGAATATTGTCAAGATCCCTAAGATCCAGGCACAGTAACTAAACACTGAAAATGTCAGTAGGCAATTGCTTTCCTTTACAAGACAACAGTCACCATGCCAACCCCACACAAGCAAATATCTATTGATAACACTATCAGGTAACAAACCAATGAAGTTGCTCCAGAAGGAAAGTACATAACCTAGCCTCTCAATGCACACAGCAGTGTTCCCACAAGTGTCCTGTAAGTAGGCAGCATTTTTAAATAGTTAAGATATGCTTAGCGTATTCCAGTGGTTTGCAGGTCTTAAATAATAAGAATAGCACTTATTTTTGCTCAATTGCAACACAAATGTGGTCATAAAACCCGCACATGACAGACACAACTCTGGATGGGGGTGGAGAAAAGTACATATTCACAGCTTATAGAGGAACTATAGGAGAGTCAACCAATGACACAGTAACCACTGCTTTTAATATTTATTTGGACTCTGTTTTTAACTTACTACCAGAGCTAAGCATGTTTTGTTTATCTATCTGTGAAATAAAACTTGTATATTCTCACAGTGCCAGTAATCACACTTAAAAAGCTACCCTGAAAAGGATCCACATAAGTAGGTTAATCTGGAGCAGCACTTCAGAACTGTCAGCATTAACAAACTCCTTTTTCCATGGCCCATCTACTGGGCAACATGAGGTACAACAGCCACAGCTGGAGTTTGGAAAACTGCTGCTGAATTCCTTTTTGTTTCATCTGTCACCTATTTCAAAACTTAATTTTGACCATTTTGTTTCAACTGTCTTCTATTTCAGAACCTGGTTTTGACAGTATGTGCTAGCATGGCTGGGGAAACTAAGAAATGAGATCATCAGAAAAAAAGACAGTGAAAGATGAGAACTTCAACAGTATATTTAGAGACCACTAAAGCCCATGTTTTGTGCAACATTTAACTGTGCCAACAATTAACATCACATACAAAAGAGGTTCTTGTTAAATTTTAAGCATCCATATCCTTTCAGTCAGCAAGAAAGAGCTCACGATAAACTCTCTGACATCCAACAGCAGAGGTACCAAGAGGAAAAATACCACAGCATTCAGGGAGATGTTGTAACCGATGAGGTTAATAAAAAGCAGCAATCACAGCCTTCCCTTTTAATCTACACAAGTAACCTTCAAGAAATTCTAATATCATGTCAACAGGATTTATTTTAAATAGTTCTTGAAAGAATACTATCAGCATAAGTAACATTTCACTAAATTCCACTATAGTGAAATACCAAAAAGCATATATTCTATCACCCACTGTCACCATATTTTATACATCTTTAGCAGTAAGGAGAGATCTTACACAAAAGTGTGATTTAAGCAATTAAAGTGTATTAGAAGCAAATATACTGCAAAACCTGCATTTAAGTTTTGGAATCTCAGTTTTGAAGACAGCTTCACATAACCCAGTCTTGAATACTGAGACACTTGCGCTGCACAAAGCCTCAGGTGGCCCCAAAAAGCTACCACCAGGATGCCACTGATCATTGGTACTGTTAACTACTATTTTACTTCTGATTTCTTCATACTAACACAATTAAGACGACTCAACTGCAGACACCTCCAATTGCTTGGAATAACATTATAACAATGGATTTTAAGGGCCAGAAAGGATGGCTATGCCTTCTACACGAGCTCAACATCCTCCTGCATATCATAGGCTGATAGATTTCACACTGAAGCTCTGAGGCTTTACCAGATGAGATTTCAATTTATACTATCCACCAACAAGCTGATGTCTTGAGCAAGCAAGTAAAACCTATTGAAAAGATGAAGCAGTTTTGAAGTCACATAAGTTGTCTCTCTGAATACCATAACGTAACCCCATTTCCCCCACACACACTTTCCCCCACGACTAATACTACTGGTTATTGACTAGAGCGAGAAAATAACCACTGGCACTGGAGAAGAGCTCAGATCCTTGCAGCCCTCGCTAGCCAGGGTATAATTTAAATCACCTTGGGGAAAAAAAAAGAGATATGGTTGCATACATCCAGAGAACATAAGGGCAGACAGAACAACACTAAGCAATTACATGCTGGGAAGACGTAAGGGCGATAGAGAGAACAGGAAACATGTGAAAGGCTCTTCCTTTTCACAGCCACATCTACGGAACGTTTCTAGCTGACAGCCCGACAGCCTCGCCACTCACGATAAGCAGCCCTAACTTTTCCATCCGCCAAACAAACGAGGACCTCAATTTCAGAGGGGGAGACGTAAAGAACACGAGAAGCCCACAGCCGGAGCCCTCTGTACCGCGGTCTCCCCCAGCCCAGCCCCACAACCCGCGGGCACCCACCTGTGCCGGTGCTCGTCGTGCCCCTGCCCGTGGATCAGGAAGCTTCCCAAGTGCTTGCCCCCCTTGCTGGTGTCCACGTGAGGGATGAGCACGTCCTCCAGCCCCAGGTCAAAGCGTTTGTGCTTCGAGGAGTCGGGCAGGAAGAAGAACGCCCCGAAGCACAGCGTGATGAAGGCACTCAGGATAAGGAGCAGGATGAATTTCTCCGACAGTCTCAGGGTAGCCCTGTGGTGCGGGAAGGACGACGCGCCCAGGTTGAGG
>JAOWBP010046341.1:5685-20177 GCA_028571105.1 Tragopan temminckii
CAACCTTATAGGTATGAAAATGTTTGGTGTCATTCCAAATGTGGAGGAGCAGTTTACCATGACCTCAAGAGTCACCATCTACGGAGAGTCAATCGCAATAATTCTGGTAAAGAACCTATTTTTATCTTTATGTGAAATAACAATCTACTCATTGTGATATTTCTCATATTCCATGGAGGAAGAGTTTGAACTGGCCCAGATATGAAGGCCTAATCATTGCATTTTAGGCTATAACATTTCCAACAGAAAACATTTTGTCTTTTTTTTTTTTTTTAAACTGATCAGTACTTAATCAGTATTTTTCATTTGAAAATGGGGAAAAAAAATAAAATAAAATAGCAGAGGGCTAATTTTTCCCAAGGAAGATAAATGTATAAAGTCATTCCAAAGAAGTTTGACTTCATTGCCCTTCCACTCATTTGTAATTTTGCATTCAGAGCATTTGTTCTTGTATTTCTTAATCTCCTCTGGTTTCTCTCCACTGGGAAAAGGCAATGAAGGAGGAAGGTGACAGGAGGAAAAAAACTTCAAATTTCTCTGGGGATCTATGATTTCTCAACTGTAGCCCTCAGCAGGAACATAAGTGGGTAACATTCAGGAAGAAAAGCAGAATGGAGAATCTCTCCTGTAGTGTTAATCGGCAGAAAATCAGCAAGTTTTCCCCTGGTTTAATGAAGTGTATCCCACAGACAACATGTATATAAGTAGCAAGATGAGGTCGTTTAAAAACAAAACATAATTCAACCACTGGAGTTTAGCCCTCTTAGTCCCTTGCTGTCTTTGCTGAAAATTCCAGAAAATCAACATTTTGTTTCCTCTGAAAGTAAAAAATGTTGAGAAAGATGTTCTGTGCATAACGTAATATATTGTAAAGAAAGTCACTTCTGTTACAGAGCAAAACCTTTGCAGAAGTTACTTGTAGAAAGCTGTACAATAAAGTGACAAAGCAAGCAAATGGACAGAGCAAATAACAAATGTCCTACTGTATCTCCTATATGGGCAGATCAAACTGAAATAAACTGAAAGAAGAAAAGAAATGAATGCATCTAAGAAATGAATTCTTACTTCAACTATTTTTATATTTCTTAGAGAAAAATCTGCTTTGGTATACACAGAATATTGTAATTGAACATGCACGAGGACGTTTGTCTCTTGGACGTACTTATTAGTGTAACACTCTCCACTCAGTCTGTAAGCAGTTTATGCTTCATAGAAAGGAGATACTGAACAGGAATTTCCCAATAGTCTTTTGGGTGGCAAAGAAAATAGTAAGTTTTAAGCAAAAAACATCCACTTTTTGACTCCCAGAAGGAAATGCTGTTTAATCTTTCATGTACTTAACTACAGCTACAAACTAAATTTCATGGGTAAGCTGCATTTGGAAACATCCCAGGTCACACATCCAAACACAATACATGGGGAAAAAAAAAAACCAAAACAATTTAGTCAAATGTGGAGAGAATTAGAACTTGACAATTTCAGAAAGCTTTAGTTTAATAAGAGATGTGATAAAAAGGTTTTCTTTTCCAATATGAATTCATTTCATACAAAGTGCTCTGCCTGAAAGCTGCATGCCAATTCAAGCTCTCCAAACGCTCTAGTTCTTTATTAATATTTTTATGCGTGGACCTGTCCTGTAGGCGACTAATGTATTCAAGAAGTTTGAAATAAAAATCTGAAATACTATTCCACCTCTGCTTGAGAATGAATGCCACACAAGAGAAACTTACATTCACCTAGAATGTATTTCAACATATAGGGAAAAATGATTTTTTTCCCTCCCCTTCATAGGGATACTATAATTTACCCGCTTCTTCATATTTGTTGTGTACAGTACATTACCATTCCTGAAACCAGTCACTTTTAACTTAGCCTACCACCAAGTATTTAATAGAAGTATTTAGGTAAATATGTCCATGCTATAGCTACATACTTGCACCTAGCATTGGTGACATTGTATAACATGGCATAGTTTTTATCAGGGCAATCTTCTTTAATACAGTTTGAGCTTGCAATCCTAAAAAGCCAGCACTAATCCAAAAAAAGAAAAGAAGAAAAAAAAAAAAAAAGCAAAAAAAAAAAAAAAGCAGGCGATTGCTAAATCCCAGTAAGAAGATTGGTGACCTAGTCCTGACGCTGGAATTGAACCAAATTAGGGTATTTGCCTTCTGCATCAGCAGAGATCACTCTAACACTGCTACCACATGAGCTCTAAGTGCACTGACAGATATGCTACGCAGAATACATGTCTATGAATAAAGCCTGTGCTTTATAAGTGGCAATGCAAAGCAGCAAAAGGCAACACCTAAGGAATAATAAAGGCTTCAGAGCACTTCTTTGTATGTCGAAGGTAACAGCCACAGTTGTACATGCAAAACAGTCACAGAAATATGTGTCAAATGTGATGACTGTCAAATGCTTAGGCACTCCAAATGCATCAACAGAATTCACAAGGCAAAAATTGAGATCTAGTAACAGCTTACCAGCACTACCCTCCAGGAAAAAACAGTGGATATTTTTTCTCAAACAGAAATAAGTGTGACAAGAATTGAATTAGTCTCAGATATTTGCTAAAGCTTTTCATACAATAATCAACCATATTCCATGACTTTGTAGGCTTTTCAAGAGTGAAAGTACCACCACTGCTCATTGTACTGGAGGACAGAGATGTTCCGAGTCTGGTGTTTAATCAGACATCCACCTAATCCACTTGTCTCCCAACTGCACCACATCCTCCTGCAAGAAGGTCTGCAGTAACTCAGGAAGGTCTGCTGGGATTCACACAGTATATGAAGCTTCCCAGTGAGGGGCATCAATATAAATATTTCCCTCATTCCCTTGTTCTATCTGGTCTTAGGGGGGCTCAGCAAACACATGCCCGTCCTGAGTGACTTCAAAATGTGCACAAGCATATCATTAAGGGGAACCCTCCACTACCCTCGCTGTATGCAGTTATTGGCAACTATCAGCAAAAATCAACCATAAACATTTGGTTTATTTTCAACTGAAAAAAGCTCTACTGTCAACATAGTCCGATTTACTGAGTAATCTTGCCATATGAATTTAAAAGCCACAGAGCTCTCCCTGACCTACATTACCAGTCTAGAGGGAAAAAAAGAAAAAAATCACACAGAAACCATAGCACAGAAAGACACTCTTGGGACAGGGACAGGAGAGGTGGCATGAGGATCAGGCTTTTAAATCTGGGGTGCCTTAGAGAGCATCACATCATCAGTGCTTCAGCTGTCAAGAGAGATAACTCAGAATCATAAGAGCTTGGGTTGGAAGGGACCTCAAAGATAATCTAGTTCCAGCTTACCCTATTCTCAGTGGTTGCAAGCTACACTCAAGCTTTATCCACTTTGGATCAAACCCATTTCTGCCAGACCAAAACTGACCAAAAGACACAAGAGACAAACCTTCCTTTCTATCATAGCTTTGATTTGCAGGCTACCTAGTCCCATCTCTGGTATTTTCTTCTGTCAGCAGACAGGGCTAACAAACCATAAATCAGCCCAGAGAACACTGCGTGGGGCTCACCTGGAAAAAATCACCCATACGAGGTGCTAGGATTTTACGAGGCACCTAATATTTAGGAGATGATAAAGTGAGCACTGACTTAGTTTTGTTCTGGAAATAGCAATGAAGCGCTAACATGGGTACAGTAGGTATAAAATCGGATCAACTAGCAGCAGGACTGGAGATTTATTTAGACAGCATGGTTGGGAGCTGCAGCAGTATGAGGCACCTAAGAAAGACAGAAAAGTGGCATTAAACACCACAAAGAGCAGTGAGGCTTGGCAGAAGTGAGATGGGAGCAGGGACAAGAAAATGACCGCTTCACTGGGAGAATGGGAATAGACGGGGTAAATGGGGAATAGACACAGAGTGCAGAAATAGCAGGAGGTATTAACATCTGACAATCACTTTGAAGAAGGGAAAAGGGAAAAGAGGAGCCTTCCACTTGTGATGTTTGACTCAAATTCCAGTAGTGCTTAAAAAACACTTGCAGTGTCTGGGTGCTGGCTGCATCCCTGTAAGAAACTGCAGGGTTGAGAGGGTGAGCTTCACCCAAGGGCAATGCATCTGGAGAAGACAAACATAGAGGCCTTGACATAGCCTCATCCCAGTGAGGCCATCAGCAAGCACAGTGAGGAGGACAGGAACTCCTCTCCCTGCCTGTTGAGGAGAACAAAGAGCAGGAATGATGCTGAGGATGACAGGCTCTGGCACACAGAGATCTCTACTCTGAGGTAAAAGATCACCCCAAGTTAAACAGCAACTGGCCTGCAGTATCTGGGTTTGAGCGCACATGACCAAACCCAATTGAGTACAAAAATATAAGTCTGCCAGATGGAAAACAAGCCCCTGACTGGCTCCTTTCCAACTGGTTCATCAAGGGGAGGGAACTGGAGGCAACATGTCACCCATAGATTTTCAGTTAATCATTTATTCTCTAAAAAAATGCAATTTCGGGGCAATTATATGTCAATGTAGGTCAATCCCTCTTGATAGTTTACACCATTACAAAAAATGGCTAGTGCCTCCAAATGATCAAAATGGAGACGTTTGTCTCCTAAACACATCATCTAACTCCTCAAATCATTTTCAGAATCTATTAATGAAAGTCAAGAGATGAGAGAACTAGATGCAGGAAATGGATGTGGAAAGCAAATGTACAATATAATTTTTTCTTAGAAGTTTTGGTGTTTGTTCTCACTGTAGCCATGTCCTCTGCTCAGTTGAAAGGTAAAATGTAAAGTCCAACTTGCTGTTTACTTGGTACAATATCTGAAAGAGTGACTTGCTTTTAATATTTGGTTTTCCTACAGTCTCTATAGCATACCTGTATATTAACTGGAGGAAATACAAGAGATCCAGTTGTCTAACCATCTAGGTGTGCTTTTCTATCAGGTTTTACAGACCTTGTCTCTCAGTATCATGCAATCCAGATGTTCTCAGTTGGGGGACTGGAGCTGAGCTTCTCTAGGCAAAGAGGAAATGCTCCAGCCCCAGAAGAGCCACACGAGCATTCTCCAACTTGTGGCACTTCAAAAAGTGGGTTCAACATGGGTTCAACATGAAATGTCTTAAAAAATAAAAACAATTAAAAAAGATTTTTTTAACTTCAGTGAAAAACCTTAAAAAAATTTAAAATGCACTAAAAGCAAGCATAAACACTTTTATGTTTGGCTCAGCCTCATAGTTCATTATTACGAGCTGGACAATACGGGTATCGATTTCCAGAACACTGTGCTTCCTGAATTGACAAGTACTTTAACTTATAAAAAGCAGTACACAGCATTTTGAGAACGTAACCCAGAGGAGTTGTATATTAGCTCTATTCAGTTGGAACATATTCAGGCAATACTCAGACTCCTACTGACACGTGTCAGGTAACATAGATCTTAGCTGAATCCCCTGGCTAATCTAAGTCAGTCCTAATTAGTAGGTCTGGGGGCAGAAAACATTCTGTATAATACCGACGATGCATCCCAGCCCAGTCACATTTAGTGAAACACATCCCAGGTAAGGAAAAAAAAACTAACACAAACCTAACCTAAAGCTCTTCATATTAAATTAACTGAAACGTAAGCAGTGAGTAGGTCAAAAGGAAAAGACTTATTAAAAAAAACTCCCTTTTGCAAGCAGTAATAAGTTTCACATGTAAGGCCGTTTGCAAGAGACTGTGTGGAATTCATTAAACAATTAAAACATGCAGGGGGTAACTGAAACTGTATCCTTCAGCAAGCAGAATGCATCTTATTACAGCAATTTCCTTCCTGACCTTCACGTCTACCTCAAAATGAGTAAAAAGGCAATGTTATTAAACTGTCCACGGCAAAGCGGAGCATATGTCCATGCTAAGACACCTCCTGGGGCAAAGGCACAGCAGGGCTGCTCCTTCTGCCACCACAGCACGGAGACACAGAAGGAGTTATCCTCGAGACGTGGTATTACAAGTGAGATGTGGAATACCAGAAGAAACACATGCAGCGTTGAAGTACAGAGTCTAACAAGGACTGGAATTTTTTTTTCTTTTTAATTTCTGCCAATGGTAGCAAAGCTTATTCCCTATTCTTCCAACTTGTCCAACAACCATCCTTAATGATTAATTTTTTTAAGGAAGCGTCCACATACACTCACTTTTTTCAGGAAAAAGAAAAATTCATGTGAAACACAACACTCCATGCTACATGAGAAGCCACTCACTTCATGCACATTTTGCTTCCAACAAGGAATTTTAGCACACATTTGTGCAAGGCAGAGAGCGATCAGTTCATCCCAGTTTGCCTCTGTTCAGGTTACAAATCCTGGTTTCCAATGTATGGAAATAAAACACCTCACCTTTTCCATTCAAGTATGGTACCCTGAAGTCCCCTGAAGATATGGGGAACTACTACTGCTAAGAACGTAGGGTATCCTCGGTTGTTCTTCAGAAAAGTGTAGAAATGGCTACTGCTGTGGGCAGAATTGCGTAGTGGACTGCAAAAACTGGATAGAAAAAACCACAATTGTGTATTTGTAACAATCCCCCCTACCTCAGCTGACTCGCACTGACCAAGAACACTGGGTATAGTAACGCTCCTTGAGACATCAGATTTCAGCATTCTCCACTGCATCCAAATTATACAGAAACTCAACCTGTTTGGCAAAGTGCTACAGCAATGTTACAGCAAGGTTGCTACGGAAACATTTTTTTCATTTACTATTTTCCTGTTTGATCATAAAATCCAAGTGGAAGAAGAATGAAGGAAGAGTATAAATTACCAATGAGTTCAGACAGTCGTGCCCTTGAAAACAAAATCTAACCATTTTGCCTTTCATTTGGTTAAGATTGTTATTGCTTTCTGATCTCACACAGTGATTAATAACATCTATATGTTTAGAGTAGAAATCATGAAGGCAAATTCCAACCTGTTTTAAAAAGACACTTCAAGTTAGGCAACATCTAAGGGAGAGGATGACAGCTTGTTCCAATTCAGTCTTTTAATTAAAATGCAGCAGTCTAGACAACAGAAAAATAAGATGAGGCAGAGAAGGAAGATGAGAAAAATAAATCCTAGAAATAGTGTAAATGTAGTAGAGCACTCAAAAATCCCTACTTAAAGCGGGAGAAATTCAGACAAGTTATTTCTCCTTATTTCCACATACCTTCAGAAAAACCTCAACTAATACCTTTGTTAAGCTTATCTGAATTCAGTTTACAGTCTTGAATCTTCTTCCCTGGAGATGTTTAAGGAAAGGGCAGTTCTTAGGGATGTGGTTTAGTGGGCAACATTGGTGGTTGGTTGACAGTTGGACTAGATGATCTCACAGGTCTTTTCCAACCTTAATTATTCTATGATTCTATGATCTTACATTTTTGGTTTGAAGAAGTAAAGATAAATGCATTATGTAGACCTAGCTTGCTTAACAAAGAAGTCCTTAGCATTCTCTTTGACAGAGCAGGTCTTGTCCCAGCTATGGACCTGGCCACTTTTGACAAAACATTTCTGGTCCTGGTGCCAGGTGGGAAAGCGCCATGAACAGTGCAAGGAGAACAGCTTTCAGGAGAGATGGACATCTCAGTGGAAAACAGCCAGCACCATCCAAGCAGACTATGCCAGCTCCGAGTACCCATTAGAAATCTCCAGCTGCTTTAGGGCATGAGGGAACCATATTAGGCTGCTGCTCTACCTTGACACTGTTAGTAAGAACTTCAGTGTACAACAAACGCTTTTGCTCCAAAAGCACACAGTTGTTCCCAAACACATAAAATGCCATTAGGTATCCATTGCACCTTGGAAAGGAACCACTGCTCTTAAATAAGCTGGCTGATCCTATCCATAGGCTCCCAGCTGAGAAGTGTGGTGGCAGTACAGATGGTAATGCTTCTGTTTTATGTTTTTGGAAAAGGATAAATTAACAGGTTGGGTTAGCTATTTAACCTGGTTTTGGCTTGTAATGACTTACTGCATGAAAGACTTTCTGGGTCAGGACAGATACAACACACTGGCAGTAATATTGTAGGGCCACAGGAGAGATCTTTTATCTGGCATTTACTTCAGATCCTTTCACTGAAAGAATAACACATTAGATGAACTGCTGTTAACCTCCTCTTTGAAGTTACCTCCACTACCCTGTGCTTTGCAGATATATCTCATACAACATAAAAAACCCTGGTGTCACATATGCAACGTTCTGGGCACAAGAGAGACTGAAAGAAATAGTGGAAGCTGTTGAAGACTTTCAGTACTGAATATGGAATAGGAAAGAGGGAGCAGTGAAACAATGGACTGCAAAGGGATAATGAATTAACCAAACCCATGTCAGAAGCATCTAAATCTCTGAGTATGTGCTATTTCAGCTGTCAGGTCATTAACTGGATGAACACATAATTGATAAGCTGTAGGTTGTGTTCTACTTGAGAGCAATAAGCTCCTTTAAGTGATATGAATATTTAATGTGTATAAAAGCATTTATCATTTGCAACCACTCTATAGAGTAACTGATGGATTCTATAATGATCCCCAACTCCCTGACTAGGGAATACACTTCTGGAGAGACAAATATCTGGCTCACTTCCAAAACAAAATTCACTGACAGAGCTGGTATTCTACCTCAAAAGAACATTTCTAAATTTCCAGTCCTTCTAAATTACACTGCTTTTTAGACTTCAGTAGGCAGAAGCAGGACATGCAGAGCTGCAAAATGGAAGCTGACAACAAGGGATGAACTTTCTAACTTCCCTTTACCAACTGTCAAATCCCTAACACTGTCCACACTGAAAGATACGCTTATGCGCGTAAAACACAAGGAATGGAAACAATAAATGTTTGGTTGGCACGTTCCTGCTTTCCCTTCTTTTAAGGAATTCACTTTGGGGAATTTACTGATTTCCGTAAATTGCTAGATCTTTGAATATACCA
This sequence comes from Tragopan temminckii, assembly GCA_028571105.1. Classification (NCBI taxonomy): domain Eukaryota; kingdom Metazoa; phylum Chordata; class Aves; order Galliformes; family Phasianidae; genus Tragopan; species Tragopan temminckii. Next base: position 14,598 of record JAOWBP010046341.1, read on the forward strand.
ACGTATACTTTTTCTAGTGTAAGAGGATACAGCAAACTCACTTATGGAGTACTTCAAAAATATGATACCATTTTTCTGAAATGTGTCATTGTTTCTCATACTGCAGCATCAGATTTTTGTTGAAAAAGCAACAGAACTTTAGTATTACCCAAGATGAGAACTTCACCTTCATTTTCCTAAATGATTTTCTGAAATGTGTTCAGAAACAGATGTTCAGCCTCCCCAGCCCACTAAAATCCTTTGTATGTACTTTTTCTCCCCAGTGGATAAAGCAAGTGAACACCCATCCTATCTCTTGGCTGGGCAAGGACTCCTTTCACTGAAGTTGAACCTTATGGATGTGTAAAGTAGCTTTTCCTACAGATCTAGCAATGGGCCAAAGAGTGGGCTGTGCTGTAGAGGTACCTGCAGTTGCATCCTCAATAAACACAAGAAGCCGACAATACCACCTAAGAAGGACACGAAGTTTGGGTCATTCATTTAAGGTGTGTAAACACATCACTGCACCTGCACTTGTTTACTGAAAAATTTTTGACTTTTCACTGCTAAATTCTGTTTTGACACACCCTATGGTCTGCTCACCATCACAATATAACAGCTTCGTCATTTGAAGACTCATCCTTTTGGGAGCTCTGTTCTCATCAGTATTGCATTCCACCTAGGACACCTAGCCGTCTTAGAGGCAGACACCTTACTGATGAAAGCGAACACAACCGTAAGATATTTCAGCAATTCACACAGAAAAAAAAAATGCATACAATATACATAAAGGACATTATTCAAGAGTCATTCATAACTTGCAAAGCAGACTAATCTGATGAAATAAAACACGATGACTTCTATATGCTAGCATTTTGATACTACCTCCAACAGAAGCCAAGTTTAGAGAACTGAAACTTCCTAAAATGAAGCATTTATTTTTGCAGAATTGAGAGTTTAATATAATAAATCTCCCTTTCTGCTCCATCTTATACTCTCATAAAACTCAGCCTTTCAGACAAGATTTCCATAGAACTCCTGTTTTGCAAAATTTGCTTAACTGTATTCCAGAAAGTGACTCAGATTTTCTACCCAAATGGCAAAACCTGAAAAAAGCCTCACTCTTTTCATGAAAGCCAGTAGAATCATTCTTTCACTTTAATGGTTTGCATTTTATTTTTAACAGACAAAACTAGGAGTACAGGTCAAGAAACTGCAATTAAATAGTCACAATGTATATGACCAGGAAGGTATTGCTAGTTTGACGGAAACAGTACAGGATTTCGCCAGTGCAACTAGAAGACAGTTGAAAGTATGACTGTTAAGATGCTATAAGAGCAATAAGACTATAGCCCTTGCTTAGAGCTAACTCTGCAGTTACCCAAAGGAGAGCTGGCGATGCTGAGGCTTCTAACACGCATCCCTCCTCTGCCAGGAGGATGCTGCTCTGGCAGGAGCTCAGCCTTGTGCGTGACCTCCTAAGCAAGAGCAGGCTCAAGACAGTCAGGTTCACTGTCCAAATGTGGTGACATGGCTGTAACAGCTGAATGGAGAAGTAAATCAATCCAAATGTGCTAAATCTGCTGATACTTTTTCATAGTCATCTGGTGCTCAAAGAAAGACATCCTCACAGCATGGGTCTGTCAGAAACCACAGACTGACTAGTTCCTAAGTGACTGTAGCAAAGGCTGCTCTCCTCTCAAAAGGAGGCTTCTGGCAGAGTCCCCAAACGAAGGCAAGTTTCTTCATAGAAATCCAACGGTAGCTTTCCACCAGTTTACACACAGTTCTGACTCTCAGACAGTGGAGGAGCACATAAAATTCCACACTCTAATCGACATTTTCCTTGTGTCTCTATGGCATCTCTTTTGCCCCCACTCATCTCACGATAGTCAAAACTACTGTTCAGACAGTGACTACACACAGCTCTCAACTCAGCAGCATGCAAGGGAAAAAGGACATCCTACAAGACCAAAATCCTTCTTTTTCTTTATGGGCTTTGCTGTCCATAATTCATTTTCTGCATTTTGTAGTGGCATGTGCTAACATAATATTATTCCATAGTCCCTGGCTGCTCCAAGGACCGTTCACTATTCCCCACTGAAGATAAAATCACTGCAACATATTCTATCTCCAGGAAAAATAATGGAAACATTTATGTGCATGGCATTGGTGAAATATCTGGCCGTCCATATTTTTGCTTAAATTGGGAACTCAAGTTTAGACTTTTTTTTTTAATATTAACTTACAAGTCTAATTTCAAATATTTTCCTCTAGATAGAATGAAAAAAACATAGAGAAAAGCAATTTACCTCTACTTCACATGCATATTCAGATCCATCCAGGAGTGTCACTTTGCACTGCATATTTTTAGGTTTCTTGACAATCTTTAGAGGAGACTTGGAAAGTTTGCTTGATGATGATTTTTGAGAGAGCTTGTCGTCCTCTAACTGTTGATATTCAAGCTGTTTTGCACTTGCAGCTGCAAACTCCTGTTCTTTGTCTGTGGGCTAGAAAAAGAAAGAAAGATAACTGAGACAAACCGATCGTGTAGTGCAATGCATTACACACTCTGCTTCTGGCAGATGAAGCTTTAGAATGGTGACTGGATGAGACGGTCCATGATGCACAGTAGACTCTCTGCTATTGAAAAGACTCCCTGTCTTACTTTCAACCCTTCCTCCTCACTCCAAAAGGCACAGAATAATCAGGGAGGGGGGACATGCACGAAAATAATTTAGGTTTCTACTTCCTTCATACTTAGAAAATCCCTTTCAGACTCCTTGGACCTTTTTTTTTTTGGTCTACTGAAAATGCTGAACAATGAGTAAACATTGTAACAAACGAATATTCCTACAGATTATAACTTTAAAATGCTGTATCTACTAAATCACACAGCATTTTCATGGTGTCATATGGAATAGAAAAGATCATCAGATTTGCACTAATTTTGCGGTCTATGAGAAAAGGTGCCCTGAATGAGGCCTGACCAGTCAATGACAATGAGAACTTGCAGGAGGGTTTGATGTGCCTTGGAGAGAGAAGGGCTCCCCAAACATCTGAGCGAAGGGTTAAGCAAACAGGATGGAAATAAGAGGCCAAACATCTTTTATGTGCAGCTGGCTGGCTAATGGATGATAACTACGAGATGAGAGGCTGAGCTGTGCTCTCTGCAGATGCTCAGAAAGTCCTTTAGGCTGGCAAGAAGTAGAACATTTGAAAGACAAATATTCTGCAGGGGAAAGGGTAGAGAAGAAACAACTACAGTTACTTTTGCTTGGGCTTATCTGTGGGTCAGACCATTTGAAGAGTCACTGCGATGCAGCACAGCTCGTGGTCCTTTTCACTGCAACAGATGAAAGCCACAACAGCTCTACTGCATTTCACCCTTCCTAGCAACAGCACTATGCCGCAGTCATTACCTTTCAAATCAGTTATGCCCCTGATAGCCTCCAAGCAAAATCACAACAGGAGTGCACTAATACCTAAGCTAGAGCTTTAAAAACATGCATTTAAAAAATGTTTCAGTTATCTCACTACAATAGAAAAAAAATAACAGGTCTGGCTCTGAAATCTGAATGATTTCTGTGTAAGAAGAAAGAAACATCACTGGAAATAATATAAATTAATCCTTCACCTGTTTCCATTCACTGCATGTAATATGCCTTCATGAGAGAAGAGCAAATCCATCGAAAGGCTTTAATCTGCTTTGAGACCAAAACAACCTTGCATCATATAACCAACAACAACAGCATGTCACTAAACCACAGAGAACTTTCCCCAAGAGATTTCATCCAAACAAGCTGTAAGCTTTCCTTTTTTATTTAGGTGAATAGGGAAAAGGAGCATTTGGAATCAGTGAGAGCACTAACTCCCACCAAAGCAAAGACGCAACTGTGGCCCCATGCTCCTCCTTTCCCTACACAAGGGAGGGCAGAGCAAAGGTCTGCTGGGCATTCCTAAGTAGGGAGATAAAAAGAAAGCAGGACAAGGAAGATACGGAGCAGAACAAAGAAGCTGCTTTAAAAATCCACCAGCTGGCTATTCCCCTGTCTATCTGCAGACCTGGAGGACTTTCTCCTCCCAACACTTGGATGTCCAGACACCAAGGACGCTGCATGCCTTGAAGGCTGGCAGTAGATGAAGGCACAACATACATCACAAGATTAGCTGTTTTCTGGGGTTTAAATGCTCAGCATGGCCATGAGAATGAGGGAGACTGCCTCCAGCTTCCAAACAAGATTTGAGTCCAAGCCACCCCTCTACAATCATAGAGGCCAGTTGGCAAGGAGTTGGACCTAAGCACCGTGAGGAAAACAAGGCTCAAGATGTCTCCTCTTAGGGACCTAGCACTGATGGGAAGAGGCATTCTGATGACTTCTGTATGTTTTCTTAAGGAAATCTATCACAGAAGATGCATTTGCACATCTACAGGTGCCAGGGCTGGAAGAACTATGCCATCATTGCAGGTGGCTCATTAGATTTCTCATGTGAGAGTAAACTTCTTCCTAGCACACAAAAAAAACCCCCTTAAATTAAAAACAACAACAACAAACAAAACAACAGATCCATGGAATTAATCTTTTTAGAGAAGATAGGAAAACTGCTTGAAAGATAAATCCATAACAGCAAAGGCACCCAGCAGCCTTTTACATTTTAGAAGCCTCTTCAGCCTGCAAACAATTTCTTTGAACCACTGTGGATTGTTGATTATTTTCCTTCATGAAGACACTTTGTATCTAAAGAGCAAAGCAGGCATTTTCTTATTTATAAATATATTTTTAAAAAACAAACTAGTATTGACATTATTTTGTTTGCTAGGCTCTTACTGACATTAAGATCAGGAGAATCTGTCTAGGTTAAAATCATACAATGGATTTTCTCTCATTTGTCTGGAGAACAAAATATGCCAAGAGCTATTAGTGAAGATCTCATGAACAACGCTGACATGCTCAGGCACAGAGGTACCTTCAGAGTGAATTAAGCCTCTTCTTCCTAAAGAAAACTGACATTGTGTTATTTGGGAAAAAAAAAAAAAAAAAGACCAGAAAATCCCGTGTACTCAGTGAATTATTCTGAACTCTGCAAGCGTAACTATATTCTTCCTGGAATCCTGTTCATCCCAGCAACAGACATTTCTACAGCATTTTCAGTGTTACGGACTAAATTACAGTGAAGCACAAATTGCTTCAGGGTTTGTATTTTTTGAGCATAAGCTTTTCATCTTTATTTACATTCATATATCTTACTATGAAACAGTATGTTCATCCCCTTTTGAAGCTGGAATTCTCCCTCACATCAAGCTCTTGGAGTCACAGGATTCAGTAGTAATGATCTTGGATGCTTCACAACTTGGGTACAAAATGAAAGGTTGAGGGAACTGGGCTTGTTTAGCTTGGAGAAGAGAAGAGAAGGCTCCAGGGAGACCTCATTGTGGCCTTCCAGTACCTGAAGGGAGTGTGTAAGCAGGAGGGAGTATGACTGTTTATGAGGATGGATAGTAATGGGAGAAGGGGGAATGGTTTTAAACCAAGACAGGGAGATTAGGTTAGATATTAGGAGGAAGTTTTTCCATACGGAGGGTGGTGACACACTGGAACA
>JAOWBP010046388.1:0-20169 GCA_028571105.1 Tragopan temminckii
TGTTCCTCCCATGATGCTTGCCAGAAAATCTGTCTGACTTTTTCCATTGCCCAGATGAAGTTTAGCCTGGTGGAAGCAGAATGGCAATGCTGGAAGGAACCACCCCATCTTTGCCATTTGTTATCTTCTCTGTCTGGAAACCCAGAACCAGGGCCCCGCTGAGCCAGGCTCTCAAGAAGGCAGTGATCTAGCAACAAACCTCTGCTCTGGCCCATGTCCTGAGCAGCACAAAAAGAACAATCAAGGTGACTGGAGTGTTCTCCATGTTATTTATCTATTTCCACACCCTCACCATACTGAAGCAGCAGATTCTTGGTTCCTTTATGAACGCATGCACTGAGATTCAAGTCAATGGCAACTGCATATGGTGGTTTGTGTCCTTTATGTCATATCTGCATCTTCATCTTTAAAAAGTAGAAAGAGCAGCCAGTCTGAACTGGAATTCAACCAGCTTCATGTTGAAAAGGGGAGAATTCCTTGAAGAGGTGCGTATTCAGCCTCAGCTTTGTTCAGCAATACCTCCTGAATAGCAGGAATCACATTTGAAAGGTATGTTCCTTTGAGCAGCTCCTGAATAGGAAAAAACTATAGGAGACTGCTGAACGTTTTTACAAAGGAAGAATATGCTCTTCTCCACTTACTGATCACATACTCAAAGAGCACAGAATTCACCTCCTGCAGGTGCCAGGCTCCGAGAACAAAACGGCATGTAAAAAGAAAAAATGGGTATGCTGGTAACTATGGAGAGTCTAAAAAATTGTTTTTTTTCTAGGTCACTGAAAGCAGGCAACACACAGGAAATGTTTTCTGTTTCATTCCCCTCCTCTCCCTACTCCCCCCAGAGCATGAATCGTTTTATGCTGTGATTCATTGAAAGCTTCTCCTTCCTTGTTGAATACAGAAAGAAAATGTAATTGCTTTTTCCATATACCAATGATGATGAGAGAGACCAAGATACATTTTTTACATAAATGTAAAAGCATTTTTACAAAAAAGGCAATATGCCATTCATTGAAATTACTCCTGCGTGAAGCCGGGGAGTTTGTAGTGTAAGTGACATGTTCTCAGAGCACATACTGAAAGGAAGGCAGATAAACAGAAATTGTCTCCTCGTACTTCTGCACATCACAGCAAACACAGCTTTGCAGTTTAACAAAATCTGCCTTCTGTTTTCTCATAGCTGCAGCTATGAGCTGCAGTTTTGTTGAAGTACAGCTTGTACGTACATATATGCATATATCATAATGTAAACGTATCTCTGTGTATAGACTACATCTGTATTAATAAAAATGTATTGTCTGTTAGCCCAGCTGTGATGATGTCAGTTCCTTCTGAAATATGTGATTGTTTATAACTCTTTACACTTCGTGGGAGTAGATTTTAAAAATATTTGGCTATATTTGCTGCCCCACTGCAACCAACGATAGAATAGAAGGTTTGGTTGAAAGGATATTGCTCAACAACAAAGGTTTGTAATAAGGGGCTGTGGCCAGTGCAGGGAGCAGTGGACTCTGTTACAAGGATCCTCTCTCAGTAGATCAATGGGTGATGCATTCTGGCTCCCAACACAGCGGTCCTTTCCAGCTCTGAGGACTTCTAGTAGTACTCTCTCCTGACAGCATGCTCTCCCCACCACTGTCTGGCATCCATCAGCAGCAGACCTGCTAGACCCCCAGGGCATTAATTCCAGCAGACTTTGCATCTCGTGAAATCCCAGAGCTCTCATGCAGCTAAAGTAATGGTATGCCCTCGGTCAGCAGCAATTTGTTGGCTGTCGGTTCGCTCCCTGTGAGAAAGGCATCACCCAGCAGCACAGCACAGCACAGCGCACATCATGCAGGGGAGCACAGCTGGGAGATAAAAGTGATAAAAGTGAACTTGCACTTGTTTTTAAAGCACCACTTACAGAGCCAGAGACATCCCTTTGGCTGGGATACACCTAGCTGTACAGCAAATGCAGCACATCAATTGCTGATGTTATCAAAGGAAATAACATTTCCAGCCGCATGGGAAATATGTCAGCAAAACAAATGGATTCAAATAAACAGCAGCAGAAGGCACATAGAAATATTGATTCATGGCTTTCTATCCTCTGTCCTTTTCAAATGGTCCCTTTCCAGCACTCAAACTGCTGTGATAAACACCTCCTCCCATTCTTGTATTCTTGGCTATTGAAAATACACTTTGTGTGATTTTCTGAGCAGGGAGAAATGAGGAGAGAAACTGAGAGACCTATACTTGTCGGTGATTGAGGTTTTGAGCATTAGCCATTTTGACCACCTGCATCAGCCCCTGCTTTGTACAATTCCCTAATACAATAGTGGTTGATACATACCAAAGTGCTTTCTAGGTAAAGGCAAGGTATTTAAGAAAAATAATTGTCATTAACAAAAGAATGGCAGTAGAAGTGCATCCAAGGAAAAAAGATCAAAACCACGATAAAGAGAGCAATGGGAGAAACTGGGAAAGTCCTTCCCATTCAGACAGGTCACTTATTCAAGTTCACTCTAAACTAAACATGAAAATTAGTTCTCTGTAGCTTTGAAGAGAAGATGAAAGGTCACCTGACCAGGTTTGTGTGATAGACAGCCCCATCATAGAACCAATTACTATCAGTACTAGCAACGGACAGTACAAGGTTGTAGCTGTGGTTAATTCATTCAAAACATTTGTTGAACAAAAATTGTTCTGCTCGTTTTTGGAATCAACTCCATTTCCATGAGTTCATTTGTGCCACCTAATAATGTAAGCACAGAAAAGATGTGCATGCGTTTTTTCTGTTAGTGAGTGGTCATTTTAGGGCTTTGTTGGTATGAATGTTGGTGTAATTTGTGAATAAAAGGTTTATTATACTGGGGAAAAACAGATACTCAAACCCATACCATGGAGAAGTGAAAGAGAAAAGCCAAACTTGTGTATCCCCACTTCTTAGCCATCCACAGGCTGATTTAATAGCGAGTTTATAGTCACAGATTTCAGTTGTAGGCATATAGATTGCTTTTCATGGAAACTCTTTCTACAAATTACAAGCGTGAAAGAGGGCAGCCAAGCTGGAGCTCAGGGCTCATCTCAGAGGCAGCAAAGGAAACTTCAGCTTCTCCAGGGGACTGCTCAGAGCATTTCAGCTCCTTACATTGCCAACAGAGAAATAAGTTGGATACCTAAGAAAACTAGCTTGTAAGCGCTCTCCTGTGTACAAAAATGTATCAGCTGAAAATTCTTATGTAACTCTAAGTATTAGTTCTCTCTGCAAAAAAAAGCAACAGAACTTCCCACAGAAGCATTTAAACTGCATCTCTTTTCATGACACGTTATTTAGTGTCCTGGTTTGCTGTTTGTACAGAAATGAGGCAAAACCACCCAGCTCATCAGCCAGTGGTGACAGTGGGAACCCCTCACCCAGCTCACTCTGCAGAAAGAGTGTTGGCTCCAGAGTACAGGCACAGTCAGTGCTGGAGGATACGGAAGCTGAGCATCCCTCCAAGCAACGTGTTCAGACCCATCCCATATCCTGTGGAAAGAGTTGTGACTGCCTTCCTCTTCCTCAGCTCCTTCTCTTATTAGCAAACCTCATCTCACTATCTCAGCCACAGGTGCCCTCAGGTACTTCTCAAACTAACCACCCCAGCTGATTTCCAGGGCTGTACCTGGGAAGAGCATTACTAAGCTCAAAGGAACCCACATGAGCAAGGTGCAGGTGCTGAAGGCATATTCAGGCAGGGCTTCCTGCACACTGATGAGTATTTTGCTTGAGGACAGCCTGATAGCTCTGTTTCATCACCAGCTTCATGCAGACGCATCTGAGAACTGTGCAGCCTTCATGCAGGATGAAGGGGACACCTGAAGGAGATGCCTGGCAAGTGCCTAAATTTGTTCTCCAGCTTAGGGACTGTCCTCTCCACTGTCACCTTGTCTTGGGGGAAGGTGATCCAGTCTCCATGGGGAAGGCTTCAAGACTTGGAGACAGCTCAGAACCCACTCCATCCTTCTGGTCTAATATTTGATGATGAACTCTCTAGCTGTGGTTTAGTCTGTTCTCCAGCTGAAAGTCTAGAGGGCTTTCAGCAGAAGAGGAGAAAGAATGGATCTAAGTCACACTCCCTTTTTCCAAGCCAGCCTGGAAGCCCTGCCAGAGTTTGTGTGCTTCTGAGGCAAAGCTGAGCCAGCTCCCAAGAAATGCCCAGCCTGCCTGGCCTACAGGGTGGAGAGGGACCTGGGCATCCTACCACAGGCAGGATAAATGCATTCATGTAATAATACAAGCAAAGTTCAGATCTCCAGAGGCTGTTTTGTTTACAGATGAACCCACACACTCATCAGCTGTTCAAGAAGAAACCAGCAATACCTGTGGTCTTCTATTTTTGGTGCTTATTTTTTGGTGCTGGCACAGCTGCCCAGGGAAGTTGTGGATGCCCCATCTCTGGAAGTGTTCAAGGCCAGGTTGGGTGGGCCCTGGGCAGCTGATCTGATGGTCAGCACCCAGCCCATAGTGGGGGTTGGAAATGGATGATCTTTAAGGTTCCTTCCAATCTAAGCCATTCTGATTCTATCATTTAGTCCTGAAAACATCACAACTGACTCTCTAACTGCCATCCACCAAAGCATACACCTTTTCCCCCTCCAAGCTCTGCCCCATTCTTTCTCACAGGGATGAAGTTGGAAGATAGAAGAGTTTGCTGCTGCTCCCCATTCCAGAGCCTCACGCAGTCTGCACTGGGGTTAGGGCAGTGGGGATGCTCTCACTTGCTCCCCTGCAGCAAGACCTCATACCAGGTATCCAGAGGAATTAAACTCTAATCTACAGCTCCACATGGCTTTTACACAGTGCCAGTGCACAACAACAAGGCAAAAATAACAGCTATGTCTGTCACCTCTGCAACAGCAGGCAGCTTTTCAGTCCAAGTTCCCAGTGTAGTCATTTATAGCAGCACAGAGCAGGTGGAAATCATTGCCATTCAGATCTGGCAATGCTTTACACCCACTCTGAGTCAGTGTAAATCACTACAAAGAGGTGCACTGTAGGAGAGCCAAATATACAGCACAAACAGTCTCCTTAAGACAAATGTTTGGGACCAGCTAATTTCCATGTTCACTGTTGCATACGTACAGATAAATTCAATCTGACTGGGTAATGTAATTGGGATGCTCTGGAGCACTGACAGAGCAGAGGGACCGGTTTCCACTAACAGGTACCCATCTGCAGCAGGGAGATGTAGCAGGTGCATCTCCTGTCTCCAGCCTGCACATCGCTTCCCAGGCCAGCTCACCTCTTGCAGGTTTTCTCCATCTCTGGTGAGCAAGAGAGGCAAATTCACTCTCCTTGCTCCCAACAAATTTGCATCTGCCATTCAGAATCTATGTTTTCTTATCACGGTGCTCACAAAGTGACAGCATTAATTAATCTTACTGCATACAGAGCCGATTGATATCAAACAGAATTAAACTACTGTAATCAAGTTAGGCAGTTGCAGATGTGTGAAGTGCTATAGTTTATCAAATTCTGCAGGCACACAATTTGATTCTGCATAATGAGAAAGAACAATACAATCAAGATAGCCAATAATATGATGCAGCATTTCATGAAGGCCTTTTTTTAGCTCTTAAAAAGCACCATGCCATGTTAAAACCTGGCACATCAGAACTGTCAAAGCGGGCTGCACGCTGGATGTGTGCTGTACAAATCAATGTGTGCACACAGCCCGACTGCCAGATACCCAAACCCAGAACTGAAGGCTCCTTAACCGGGGTAATGGGAGTGCAGATCTACAAAGGTGCGAAAAGATGCTGCTAAGGGGGATATTGAAATAGAAGCAAGGGCAATCTCTCTGTCATAGCCTTTCAGTGATCAATGTCGGCTGCCATCACAGAAGGAGGAGGAAAAACCACAGCATGAATATTTGATTAAATGAGGCCAACCTGAAGTCTCTGCCAGAGCACGTGATGTGACATGTTTTCTCTGGGTTTTTCTTTCATACTGGATTATATCTTTGTCTCCCTGGTTTATGGTTCTTCTTGAGCTGAAGTGCTTTTAGCTCTAGGAACAGCAGGTATGGAGCCACAGGACTGGCCAAGCTGACACATGGGGTGGCTGCTGCAGAAACATCTGCAACTCAGATCAGAACTCCCAGGTCAGAAACAGGCATCCTCCACCATCTCTCCACCCTCCAGCTCTCTGTGCTCCTATCCGTTCTCCAATGGTGGCTCTCACATTGTTCCCCCACATTTTTGAGCTGCTTTAATCCATTAAGCAGGCAGATACCTAATCTGATGAACACAAATAAGTGACAAATTTCCTGTACAAGAGCCAGTGCACATGGCAGCATCTACTCCATGTGCCTCTGCAAGCAACACACCAGTGCTGGAAGAGACCTTCTATGTTGCTAGGATTCACTCCAGCTATCAGAAATAGCTCTTTCATGTAAAATTGCTCATAAATTGATCAAACTCTATCCTTAAATGAATTAATCTGTGACATCTGTTGCAAGGTCATTCTTCTCTAATGCCTAAAAGCTCTGCCAGTTTCCAGCTTCTGTTCATTTTGCAGCTGGTTCATACTCATTTGCTCTGTTTACCTCCTATCAGTCCCATTGACTGACTCCTTGACCTCGTTTTATTTAGTGTTTCATTGTATTCCTTCATGTTCCAACACTAACAAAAGGAAGTGCAAACACTGTAGAACACATTCAGAGCAGCGGGAAGAATCACAGAACTCTAAACAATTGTGAGTGGACGGGGTAAATGTAGGTAATAGCTTACAGCTGAATCTTGCAGTTTTCTACATAATGAATAATTAAAGAGGCAGTAAAAAAGAGTCCTATCAGGTTGAAATGAGACACGATTCTCCGTGCTGCACACAAACAGAATAGCATTACTAACCTCATGGAATGGCCACTTCTGTGGTAGATCAGTACTGAAGTGCTGGGGTTTGGAAAATAAAACCAGGGAGTTGTCTTCAGAGAAGGAAGACTTGAAGAAAAGATAAATAATTGCTGGAAAGGGCCAAGAGGGCACATTTGCAGTTCTTGGAATCTTGGAACTCACCAGATTGTCCTTGTAAATAACGGGTAAAGTTATGTTTCCTCTGCTGTGCAGGGGGAAGGTGAACATGAAGAGTTTATGTCTTGTCTCTAAGAAAACGGAGCTGCTTTAGGATTTGTCACTATGGATCTTCAAGAAAGTAGACCAAGATTGAGGTGCTGGGTGATCCATGGGTTGGAGCCAGTCAGAAGCATCCTAGGGCATAGCAGACAGCAAGGTCTGCTGCTTCATTTCACTGATTTGCTCTTGCCTACTGGAAGGTCAATTTTCACTCCTGCTTCTCCCTCTCCAGTTAATAGCACCCTCCTTCCAAAGATTATCAGACTGGACAGTATACAAAGCAAGTAAAAGAGAGATAAAGCTCTTAAAATAGAGAAGTTTAATTCTCATGAAGAATCAGGGCTGGCTTTCTTAGCTTTCAGCACACTCATTTGTAACATCTCCTCCTTCAATAACCAAGAATTAAAGTTTCTGAAGTCTTTTATGGAAATGTATTACATAATGGCCCTTAAGAGAGAACAAATTGAACTGAGGCAATGGAAAACATCTTCTCAGTCAACAAACATAGAAGTAACTTAACAGAGAATCATTTCAGGACTGACTAAGCTTTCTGCTGCTAACATTAGAGTTTAATTAATTGATACAGGACAAGAAAATAGACCATTAAATGTTATAAAATATTCCAGCTCATCCGAGAGCAAGCACAAAAGCCTCCTAAACAGTTGCACCACCCTTTCTAAGCTAAAAGCAAATAAAAATGCTGTCATTAGTTCCATGATTCTGTACCAGGTGGTAGGAACTCTGACTTTGGGGCATTTAAAAATCTACAGATCTCTAATACAGTTTCCAATAAATTCTTGTGAACAAGTTCAACCATTTGCCTTTCTATGTTTAAAAAAAGTTTGAGAATTTTTGAAGCTGCACTGAAAAAAATCATAAAAAATTGAATTTTTTACTTTAAAATTGCAAGAGCTTACATTTTAGATGACAGAAAGTATTCTTTTCCACATCCTTTCTCCAATACAAACTTAGAAAGAATGTGTAAAAATGTCATTTGGGGTGCAGTTTCCATTTTTGTCACACCAAAAGTTCTGGCAAAGATTTTTTGTTGTTGCTGACACTCATTTGTAAAGATCAGGTGAATCACCAGAGAAAAGCACAAGCAATTAGGGGTCACTTCATTGCAATAGACACTAACCTCTTGTGTTTGAAGTTACAGCTGGTTTGCACCAACACAAGATGCTCAGGAACAAAGTGAGCAGGGACGTGGCCGCAGTGCCAGCTTCCTTCACTTGAGGACAGGCGGTGTCCACACTCTGTGAGCCCAGCAGAGCTTGGCACTGGTTCTGCACAGCTGTCCCGCTTCCATGATGTGCTGATGCTACTGGGTGACCTACTGAATGGGGAAATCAGAGCCTGGAGGTCCAACAGACATGGCAGAATTGACTGCATTTCTTGGGAGTGAGCAAAAGAGGCAGAGAATGCTTGTACCAAAGCACAGTGCAGACTTGGTCAACTGAACTAGTTCATAGATTCCAGTGTTTACACTGGAAAACATAGTGTGTTTTTGTTGGGTTTGTTGGTTTGTTGTTTTTTTTTCCTGGTAAAAACATGCCAGGCCATTCACTTTCATGTTTTCAGAACGACATATTTTGTTCCATGTCAAATAAATGTTTTGGACAACACAATCTTTTTTTGCCTTTTTAATGTCACACTTCCATGGGAAGATGAAAAAAAGTTGGAGGGGCTGGAATCAACCCACAAGCATTTCCCTCACACATTCTAGTTCAGTCAGCAGACCAAAAGAATCAATTTTTCACCCTTTTCTAATGTGCAGGGTCACTAAATGTGAAACACATTCTTTTACAGTAAGTCATTCCTAATAAAAGGCATGAAACTCAGTGGGCAAATGTCTTTAGCGTAGATCTGGAGACACTAAAATTGAAATTAAACTAGTATCCAGCAGCCTTTTTTCCCCACAAATGATGGTTATTGTGAGGAAATGATTTCCAAGAAGCCACTCCATGTGTGGATTTAATAGGTTTTGTGATGATTATGCTACCCATTCAGAACAAATAGCATTTTACTGTAGTGTTTTCTGTACAGAGAAAGGTATTGGACACATGTTGATTAAACAGTTTGTTAATCACCCCTATTTTCAGGTTGCTTTAATCCATAGAAAGATAGCAGATGAATATCTCTGCTCTCAAAGTACAATTTTCTTTCACTTGTCACAGAGGGGGCATTTACTTTCACATAGAGAGAAAGATAGCAGTATAAGCAGGTCCTCCATGTGCCAACCACACTGGGAAGTGAGCAAATGCTCAGGGGACGGAGATGCTCAGAGGATGGAGATGCAAACAGGAACAGTCCCAGTCCCTTTGCCTCCTCAGCAGTGCTCAGACCCAGCTCTCCCTCCTTCTGTTTTATCTCTGGACTTGCCTATAGGGCCTCACTGCAGCGGTAGGACAACAGAGCTTTCCTTACCCACAGGCACACCTACACTCAGAATGGAGCTGCAGCTGTAACTCCATCACACAGCTTTGTCACAGCTGTCCCTGCTTTAGGAAAAAGAGTCGTGAAACTCCTCTTCCATTTTGAGCTAACCATGGAGCGGCGTGTTAATTTTCTGGGTCAGCATCCTAGGATTTTCCTTTTCCTAGCATACTGTTCAGCACTCTGCACTCTTTGACATCACATGCAACTTCTATAGCAGGAGAGCGCTTAATCCTCTCTGAAGTAATTTCTTTCTTCTTTTATGACTAGAGCCCTGGACAGGGTGTTATGCTCCAGCCCCAGTGCTATATTTAACTCAGCCATCTTGTTCATTCTTCATCTCAGCTACAGCTTGGCTAAAAGGAAGGAATTGCAGTCATGAATAAAATACCAAGAAGAAAGTCGAAATGTTCAACATGCTTTTAGGCAAGTTGCAGCATCTTGGAAAAGAACTGCAATGTTCTTTATTCTGCTTAAGAAGGATATCCATACAGCTTACTGCAAGAGTTAAAAAGATGCATGTTCATAAATGGAACAAAATTTGAAACAACAGTCAGATAGATACAAAACTGCTGTGGTCATAAGGCCTCCCTCAGCCTCCTGCACTATGCTGAGGGCTTGCAAAGCAAGTGACAGCACTTGCAAGAGGCCACTGTGGCTCCCAGGGGATGTGTGGCTCAGAATGTTGCCCAGAAAACTTTGACCAACACTGTACTCAAGCAAAACCAGTTCAACGTAGCATTTGTCACCACTTCCAAAGTAAAGAAATTCAAATTGTGTATATTTAGATTTCACTACTCGATATAACTCAGTGCTCTTCTTGTTAATTCTGACAGCCTTTTCAAGAGACTCATTTTTTACATCCATGAGATGCAGCCACAACACAGTGAAGAAGAAGGAAGTGAATTGGGGCTGCCTTGTTCTAATGCTGATCATACAGTTGTCCTGACCCATCTTCGGTGTTTCTTCAGTTTATTAATTACTGCTTTGTTCATCTCTACCAGAGATGTATTTTCCTAAGGCATGTAGTGCTTGCAGTGGGGGGAAAGAGGACAGCTTTTGTCAGATACCTGTGCCTAAAATGAGGCACATGCAAAGGCACATGACTGCAAATAGCATAATCTTCAGGAGAATGGTGGATCGAAATAATTTTTAATGACCTGAGGACAAAATTTGCCAATTCTGCCTCTCTTCAGTTTTTCTAAAGATGATACTTTGATTTTCTGTTTAGCCTGAGCACTCACAATGGAGAAGCTCCAGGTTTTAGCCTTCAAAGTGTTAGCGTGAGTGACAACCCACAGAGGAGACACCTGCACACACACATGCTACAACACAAATGTTCCCATGTCTACATTTGCAAAAGTGTAATGTGCTGAAAAAGTTCATCAGCAGTGACAATTTTTAAACAACTTCCATCTGCTCTTGGTGACAGCAAAAACTCATGCAAATCTGCTTCATGTTCCCAGCAATAGAAGAGGTTAGTGTACACATTGGCAGCAAAGGATGAATTTCACATTTGGCTTTGACACCTCAAACCAAGCAAACTTAAAACCCACCCACACAGGCACGGCACGCACATTAGCAAAGTTTCTCCTCTCAGTGTACCAAACAAGAACTGCTTTTTCCCGACTCCAGATCCCTTTGGACTGTTCCCCAATTCTGGAACTGATGCCAAAGCCACAGATTAGACAAAAGCACCAATTTATTTGCTTACTGGCCAGTTAAAGGAAGAGCAAATTCCTTTCGCATTTTACACTTCAGGTTGGTCTGCCAAATGAACCAGGAAAAAGATGAGCGAGGAGAAATTGAAGCCTTTAGGCTGTGACATCGTGCTCCCAGTAGGAATCTCTGTCACGGACAGATGCTCCCTATCCCCAAGCCCTGTTAATGGCCGTGCTTCCAGCCCCAGCAGAAACATTGCTTCTCTGCACCCTGGGCTGCAGATTGGCCCAGCGGGAAATGCCAGCAGCCACCATCCCATTTCGAGCACCCCATGATAAATAAGGGAGGTGTGGGAAGGCCAGTTGCTTTGCACAGCCAGCCAGGAGGCTGGAGGAAGGCCAACCTCCTCATTGTTCTGCAGGGCTGCTCACAAAGACTCTTTTTTTCATTGTTTTGTGTCTTTTTTGTTCCACCAGACCCACTCTAAATAGGCATTTCCTTTGCTATTAATGAAATCTGCTTCAATTTCAAAAGTTCTGTTTGCAGGCTGTAATCTCAGTCCCAGTCCAATTTAAATATCTGTTGTTTTGGTGGTGGACTTCTGGACTCTGTCCCTCTAGCTCAATGCCAAAAACATAACAGAGAAAATTTCACCCACCGTTAGAAGCCATCTGGTTATGCTGCTCTGAAAAGTGAGACAGATAAGGAGCTGTATGATACCCATGTAAGGCAATTTGCTGGCCTGTTTATCATACCTGACTCTGGGGTGCACAGCTTTATTTTGATTTGATAAAAAGCAAAGCAGTACAGCTGCAGCACACTGCTGCTTCACTAAGCCGACAGATGGGCATCACTGTAAGGAAGCCACATGGCATTTTTTTGTTAAACTCAGCTCATTAGGTTTTATCTGCAATATGTTGCTGTATTGGCAGAAAACCTTTTAGCAAGCAGAAACATTGGCCAAAGTTTGTCAACAGATATCAGAAAGATCCTATTGTGCAAGGATGTGTGCCGGGGCAGGGTGCGGGCTGATTGCTTCTAAATGCTGAAAAGTCTGCTCTCAAACTTTCTTTGGCTCGGTCTGTAATTTGTGCCATAATGGTAACCCTGACCAGCATGTTAATAGAGCTGCTATTCACAGTTTGCAATTGTTGGTGCGTTTCAAGGCAATTCACAGATTACGTTATCTGAAAGGTGCATAAAGATTGCCAGCAAAACCCAGAAAGTGGCAATTTTTCCTTGCCGTCAACAGATAGCATAAACCTAGGTACCCAGATTTCTTTAAAAATGCATTTCAAAGCTGAGCCACATCTGCTTTCACAGTCTGTATTGTTTTGAGATGCTCTGAGCTGTGAGCTATCCTTTTCCCCTCTCAGGTCACTGGTTGCCATGCCACAGAGCAGTCTAGGAGCACACACTGGATTCCCCTCCGATGAAACTAAACCACCAGATCATTGCAATAACACCCCAACAACCTGTACAGTATGGACATTGGGGCTTTGGTGCAATTTCAGCCTCCACACTTACGGCTCTGAATTACCTGCTAATAGGAATGCATCAAAAAATCTTATTTTAATTTACATGAGGTAAACTTAATTTTGCACTGAAGGTTTCATTTCCTTCAAACTCGGACCAAATAAAACCAACCTCAGCTAAAATCCAACTCCAGCTTAAACCAAAGTGTTTCTCTGAATGTTCCAATAGGATATACCTTTAATTAACCCAACCAACTCTGCACGTAACTCTAACCTCAGTATCTCTAGAAGAAAACATTTTTCAGGAAGGCAGAGGGTTGAGCTATGTTTTCCATTAGTGGAAAATGTGATCACATTCAGAGATACTTCGTATTTTTATACTGGCTCTTATTTTTAGCTGTTTCTATATTACAGCAGTGCCCATTATCTTTCTATAATTAAAGGTCACTGTTCCTGTTACTATCTATAGCCATAAAACTTCATGGTAGGCTGTCACATCTTGACCCAAAATTAATAGATGTATCTTAGATCACATATTTCCCCTCGCTTCAGTTGGCTAGCCAGCCTGCATGCAACACTCTCCAGCTCTCAGCCATTTTAGGAACGTCTGAAAGATACTGCAAAAGGATGAGATCATGAGATCACCCTATCTGTGGGAGGTGCAGCCATAGCCACCACTGAGGTTTCACCAGCTCTCCCTGCAGGAAGTGTGCCAGTACCATCAATTTGCTGGAGACTCGAGCCCTCAGCCTCCTGCTCTGCATGCCTACAGCCTGGCAGTAGGAATACAGCAGTGCTGGCCGCCTGTATTCCCACTGAGAGCTGGGAGCATCCCTCCCAAGGGGCAGCACTGAAGATCCGCTGCCTTTGGCAGTGGTACCTGAGCAAACCGTGTGTGAGAACCTCTGGCTTACATCGAAATCCCTTTGGGGTGGGTTTGCCTTTTTCCTTGATTTCTGCAGAGCATTCAGCAAAGTGGAATGTTAACCCATAAGTAAAGTTCACTGGCATTTTTGCAATTCAAATGAAGAATACCTTACACACATCACCAGCTTGCTCTGCCCTTCTTTCTGCTGCTGTGCAGTCAGAGATTATTTTACCATAGGTAAAATGGACTGTATGGAAGGAAAAAAATAGTTTCTTGTGCAGAAAAGATAGACGTGAAGTTTCTCACATGCTTTTGGCCTTTCTGTGGCCATAATAATCCAAACCTCATAATCAGCAGAGTGCAGGAGGTGCAAAACAAAACAAGAGAAACATTTATTACCTCAGAAATAGCCCTATTTCCCAGCAGTCCATAAATGCTGCAAGTTTCAACACCAGACGTTTTTCTCCATCTCAAGCAATGGAAATTCTTCTGTCCTTTTAAACTTCGATCTTGCCGGGGGAAAAAAATACAATATCTAGTCACACATGAGAGAGCTAAACTCCATGGTAATCGAACAGCAGATTCTGCACTCCAAATTCTGCCCAACAGCTTGTGTGGATATTGCTTTTCAAGAGCAGAGAGGGGAATGTCTCTTCCTGATAACCACTGTATATACAGATAGAACAGGGAAAAAGCAAAGAGCCATCAGTGTGGTGGGAAAGAGTGGGAAAATCTGACAAGTTGGCTTTGGGAAAACACCTCCAGATCTTAGCTGAAACAGGGTCTGGGTAAAGAATTCGGTCTCAACTCTGCTGAAGGAAAGAAAAATCTGCTGGAACCCAAGTGGTAATTGATATTCATGAAAATGCATGAGATTAATGGACTCACTCAGCACTGCCCTTCAACCTTATAATGAAAGCAATCAAGGCTGAGATAGGATGGTAGAGAACAAAGAGAAGAAGGCAAATAAGAGAAAGGAAATATTTCCTTTATATTGATTTGCTGGCCAAACACTGCCCACTTTTGCACCAGGTGACACCGGGGTTACTTAAGATTTATACTAGTGACCTGAGCCAAAAATTTACCCTAGATCTCTACTTTTTCTAAGTGCGCACATCTTTACCCATGCAAAGGCCAAGGCTTTTAGCAAGTAGTCCAAGTGTGTTCAAACAGCTGGAGCAGGTCTGTCTCAATCCACACTGTAGAGTCTTCTCTAAAATTGTGGTCCAGTTCAGTGGTTGTACAGCACAAAATCCCTTCCCCACTGCTCAGTTTTGCTGAGCTGAATTTGCTGAAGCAAATACGTTCAACATGCAACTATACTACAGTGAAAAAAATCTTATAACATTGAAGAAAAAAAGAAAAGAAAAAAAAAGGGAAATGGAAACTTAAAGATTTCTACTAAAAAGCTAACATGGAACCTCCTAAGAGTAATGTTTCAACACTTAAGGTTTCTCTAGAAGCCATGTACCTTGTCATATTACATCCCCATCACGCGCTCCAAACTATTCTCCAAGGGGAGGAGGAGAGGAGGCAGCTGTTTGTTGTGTATGAGGGAACAGGGAGTCCATCTGGGAAATAAAATTCCCAT
This sequence comes from Tragopan temminckii, assembly GCA_028571105.1. NCBI lineage: Eukaryota > Metazoa > Chordata > Aves > Galliformes > Phasianidae > Tragopan > Tragopan temminckii. The sequence goes on from JAOWBP010046388.1 coordinate 15,131, forward strand.
AAGATATCCTTTCAGTATTTCTAAATAAGATATGTTTGTCTCAGTTACCCATCTTAAAGAGGTGAAGGGAGGAAGTAAAGCACAAAGCAAAGAGTTTTCTCAGAAAACTCAATCTATCTGCAATCCTGTTCACTGTTAACAAACAGTTTTAGAGGATTTTTCAGCCAAATCTACAGTGTTTCTTAATGCTCACAGAGGAGTGTGCTGGAGCACACATGGTCCTAAGAGGAGAGTCGTAGGGGCCGTATTTGGGAATGAGATGATGCCAGGAAAGGAGAACAGCCCTGCAAATTGTGGGGTCTGCTGAAACAAGCTTAATGGCAATTCTCCTTTCTCCCTAAGAAGTGTCTCTTTAAAAATTAAATCCCACATCCTTCCTTAAGGATGATGAAAAGATATGCCACACAGGCTTACCATGTAGCAACCACATGCATTGTACATGCATGTTACTGTCATTAACCCCCCAAGGCAAGGAATACGCTGGTGGCATGAACAGTCTCTGTCAAAGGTGTAGTGATAGCTGACAAGACGCTGAAGATTTTCAGCTTCTATTTACCTTGGTGGTAAGGAAGGGAATGTAGAATCTCTTATGAGGCCCCTGCTTTGCCATTGCACGTGTCTTGTTTAAAAGGGCTGTTTTTAACATTACGAAAGAAGTAGGTCAAAGATAACCCTTGCCAGTCCCCTACTACCCACTTCGCACGAAAAAAGTAACACTATTCTTTTCTCACATAAAGATGATGTAAATTACCTTTTCATGTTTAATTCCATTGCATGCAAAATGTTGGCTGAGCTGCTCACATCTCCATTTGATTTTATTCTGTGTTTCTGCTGGGTCACTAGGACTTCCCCCTCTTGTTTGCCTACCAGCTCAGCGACAGGACATTGTTAGCTCTCCTCTTTATATTTGAGAAACCATATCTGCCCCTCCTGCCAGCACTGAAAACTCTTGGGGAAAGAAAAACACTTTCTGACCTCCGAAGTATTTTCTGGATGAAGTGGATCCTTTATTTTTCACCAGAGGCCACAGAACAAAGCTGGTAGTGATCACTCTTTATGAACTGAAAAGATATTGGAAACCGATGTAACTCAGCATTCACTGTGCAATTCCCCCAGAGATGAATTCCGTCCATTTTACTTTCCTGGTTTTGTTTCTCTCTTCTGTGGCTGTATTGTCCTCTCTCTATACTTATGCCAGTGCTGAGTGGGTGAGCATCGAGGTCTGAGCTGATAAACAGCAGATGAATTCCCCTGCTGTACTCAGCTGCTCTTTTTGTACTTTAACTGACTTCTTAGGTCAAGGAAGACTTTATAGGCCACTTTTTTCTTATCTGTGGAGTAACAGTGCACACATGGAATGAAGACATTTATATCCAGCTCCAGGAACAGCATATCCAGCTCCAGGAACAGCATGCTAACTAAATTTGTATTTCCAGGCACTTGTGCCAGACTCATCACCATGGTACCTGCAGCAGAATTAACAGTGGCCTTTTGACGCAGAACCCATTTGGTAGTCTTCACCCCACTACTGGGGGCCAGGGAGCGCAGGAGACCTTGGGAAGGAGCAGAAATGTCAGTCCTGTTAATCATTTCTTATTTGTTGTGTCGTAGTACGCTCTGGTATGTTAAGTGCCTTAGCTCTCCTTCCAGGATTAAGGTTTGTGGATTATTAATCATCCCTACTTTTGAACATGTAAATCAAGATAACAGTAAAGACAGAGGAGGAGAAGCAGCAGTGCTGTTAACCCTTCCAGCTTGGAAGATCCTGTCCATTCTGCCTGCTAGATCACCCCAATCTCAGCAAGAGTCCTGGGATTTCCCTGTGCCAGTCACCTCCCCAAGAGAGAGGCCCCTCTATTTTGAAGCCATCCTCAAGCCCAGTCATGCAGTGATCCTACATCCACCAGTTTGGGGTTGCAGGCCAGACCAAGGCGATGACTGGGAGAGTCCAGCATAGGCAGCTACAATGTTTTGGCAGCATATTTTGGCATCCCGCTTCATCATTGGTATTAGGGCCTTTAACAAAAGCACTACAACACTGCTGCAGACAGAGATAGCAAAGAGAAAAGGAAGAGACATTGGGCATTTAAAAAAAAAAAAAAAAAAAAAAGATTTTTGAATCCATAGAAATTGGGTTAATTTAATGAAGATTCACAGATTACTGATGTTAATACTTCCAAATTAAAAAAGAATCCATCCTGTGCTCCCCCCAGATTATACTGGCCTTTTCCTGGCTAAAACAGTGTTTCTGAACTGGGGAAGGCCTTTAGCTGGACTAAATATTCTGGGATAATCAAACTTCTGTGAGGCTGCCAGGTTGTATTTAGCCTTCCAAGGCTGGAGTAGGGCTGCGTGTAAGCCAAGCCCACAGGCTAGACAGATTTCTAGTCTACAGGAAGCCTTTCAAACTGTACAGACCTTCATCAGTGCCAGAAATCTAGGTTGATTTCAGGCTCAGCTAATGAAGTTTTCAAAAACCAGAGCAAATCACTGTTCAGGTTGGACTTTCTTTCAAAGCTGAGGCAAACTCTGTAACTCAGGAATCGCATCTCCCATTAAGGAGAGGGGACTAGCGAAAATGTGAGGCTAGGTTGACAGCAGAAACATCTGCTGATACAAGGCTTTAACTGAGGCCTCACGTTTGCCAGGACTGTGCACAAGCAGGAGGTTTGTTCATGCCTGCAGCCCTGGCTGGGAGGAGAGGAGGAGGTGATACTGCTCAGAGCAGAAGGCAGTGTCTGCCACAGAACAACCACAGACCATGTGCTAGTAGTACTTAACCCAACAGATGGACCGTTTTGAAATGAAATATAGCACAAAATGACAAATCATTACTACTGTCATGACTTCTTTGCATGTTTTATGCGATGGCACAGATTAACATTTTGGTGAGTTTTTTTCTGTTGTGCTACAAGGTTTAGAGTTAATAACAATAAATCTGCTTTTTATATCGCTACTCATCCCTAATGCTCTAAAGGCCTCACAGCAAAGCAGAACAGATGAAATCCTAATCACAACAATGATGACTGAGGATTGTAGCTGCAGTTTTTCTAAGTGTTGGTTTGGCTTCAGGTTTAGCTGTATCCTAACTAAGCATGCTTATAAGTGACCACAAAATGCAGGTTTGTACATCTAGGCAGCCAGATCCTCATGTGAATCAGCACAGTCTCATTTCAATCTGCTGGGATGCAGCCCCAGAGAAAACTTTGATGTCAGTGGAGTCACAACATTTTACAGCAGCAGAGACCACTATATTTAAGAGTTTGCAGCACCAGAGTGGGTCTTAAATATTGAAGACTTTATCCTGCAATGGGCTAAAAGGATTCCCATGTCCTTGGAGCAGCAGGCATTTAGTGCATCTCTGGAGAAACAGGGTCCTTCACATAGTCATTTTCTGTTATCATCTGAGCATGGGTCTGTACATACTGTAGTATGTGCTGTCATGGTGGGTGAAACTCATCCCTATGAAGACAGCCTGCATAGAGCATGTCCTCATTCAAAGCTCACTTCAGCTTTTGAAGTGAATACAAGTGAATTCATCCAAGAGAAAAAAGTCATCCTCTCCAAATGATCATTCTTAAAGCCCTGAAGCTAAAAAACCAATGCACAGAACCATAGCATAGACGTGCATTCAAAATCTCTGCAGATATGATAGGGTCAGAGTAATATCCCTCCTAAAAATTTGATTAATAGTTGCAGAAAGCAGCTCTAACAATTCTAGAGGGAAAAGTATATCTGGTTCCCTTCTGTGCTAAGACTCAATAGATTCAGCATAAATTATTTGTAAAAGCACCGTATCTTAAGAGACATGGTAACCAATCTTTTCTGGATAACTTATTTAGGTATTTATACATAGCTAGTAAAATTAATAAACTTGTAAGTGTACAAACCTAGAATGAAAAGACATGAAGCTTCTGAAATAAATGTGAGGTGCTACAAGAACTATCTCACTTAGCTGTGCTGAAAGCACAGGACAGTTCAGTGCTGTGTATTCTGCCTGCAGGGTGAAGACCAGCAGGACCATTTAGGTCACACTTCAAGCAGCCCTGGAAGGAGGAAAGAGAATGCAGACTCTCAGCAAAGCATACATAGATAATTGTCTCGGGGAACCTGCTCTAACACAGAAGTGATCTAAGGATTATGCCAGAAAGCACATAGCTCTATGTCAGAATAACCCATCTGAACACAACAAATAGTCCAGAATACCCATAAGAGCCATCACTGTTCCAGAGTAACTCAGTCCATTTGCCCACACAAACACAGCATTGATGGTTTGTCTTGCAGAATGAGAATGCCTTTTCCTGGAATGAAGAAGGAACAGTAAGGGTCTGTGGCCTGGCTGAAGCTCAGGTTGTAGCACCAACATCCTCTCTGTGACTGGAACTTCTCAAGGGCTCTTCTAAAACACCATCACTGGCAGAGGGATAAACTTACCTTTCTGCAGCATTGGTGTCCATGGCTTTACTCTAATGGAATGAGCAGATATCAACCTATTTTGTTTTTCATCTTTTTCTCAGTTGTCATCTCTTATTTTTTTCTAATCTACCTAAGAGTAAATATTGCCAGAAGCAAGACTCGCCTTAGAACAGCTCCTGAATCATCTATCTCCTGTTTTCAAAGAGCATTTGAATTAGACTGAGAAAGTCACCCTGTAGTCATACAAGCTATATATTGAGCATACTCATTTGATTACAATCTCTTTGGTTTTCTGGACTAACATTTAAATGGAAAAAGACATTCAAAATGAACTAATATTAGCTATACGCCTTGCAGGCAGAACACTTGTGCAGAAAACTTTGCATACTGCAATATGAAAGAGGGGAAAAAAAATCCTGTGTTTGATGCAGCTTGTAAGAAAGAAAGAATAAAAAACACTGAAAACAGTATTGAATCTAGCACTCAGATGTTGCTTGATAGGCACATTCTTAGGCAGAAAGCAGTAGTAACTTATATTTTCCACAATGAATTTGAAAATGCACACATAGTATTGTGGATTGAGGCTTTGTGAAATATTAGTTTTCTTTATTTGCTTTTGGAGG
>JAOWBP010046446.1:0-20167 GCA_028571105.1 Tragopan temminckii
TTTTTCCCTAAAATCCATTGTTGATGAAACTTTTTTCTCTGCTGTCTTCACATACTCTACCACTGGGTTTATAAGAGATCTTTTCTCTAAATCCCCCAGCTTTCCGAGGGATGGAGTAAGCTGGGAGAGTGCCCATGGTTCCAAGGTGCCCCTGTCACGTTAAGCTCTGTATCGTGCCTTCTGTTCAGCACAACCCTCTGCCAGGCAAGTTCAAGATCTGTGCCAGGGGGATGGCTGGTTGAGGGGTTCAGCGGTACCTGCTCCCATTTGCTGATAGTGCCCTGATCACACCGCATCAAAAAGCAGGATGAGTTGTGTGTCCTCAAACAACAGAGAAACCTTGTGCTCAAGGGACATCTGAGACCTTATCTGACCCACAATTGCAGCTAGAGGTCAATAAAGCCCAAAAACTTTTGATGAAACTCTGAAGTGTCACTGGTTAACTATGGCTATAATGGTTTCTCTCTTACGATGATCTCTTTCTTCCACTGAATTCAGTGATGAAACTCCCCCTAGACTTCACTAGAGCCAGGATTTCATCTTTAATACCCTTTGGATGTTGGCTCTTCCCACAGAGATCTTTTCTGCTGATGCAATTGGGTCATTTGGCCACATAATGACTCAGCCATGAGTTTAGCACCTGTGACGGCAGTTTTACTGTCATCCTCTGGGTGGGATCTCCTCACAAGCAAGTTGCACAAACTGTGTTTGACGTTGTGATAACAAAAAATACCCGTTAGTGCTGGTGGATGCATGACTTAGCCCAGATAAATGCAGGCTTGGTGGCCTAAGGAGAAGGGATGAGTGGTTACATCAGGCAAAACTTAATGACCTCTATCATCAGCGGAACAAGATTTGAGTGCCTATCATACAAACTAGCTCCAAATTAATTTAAGAGGGGTTATCAACCAAACTTTGATCCTCAGGGCTGAGCCATAGTAGGGAAGGAAAGACTAATGTAAGTCAAACCACATCATCCTGTTGTATTTTTCTTTTGAAAGGCCATGGCCTTTATGGCTATTAAAGGGAGCGGGCAATATCTGAACTTGCCTTCCCACTGCATAGGAATGTTAGGATATCCATATCACAGGGATCTGCAGCATGTCTGGCAAAACTGATAACACCTTGCATCCTGCACGTTCTATCCACTATGGTTTAGTGATGTCAGCTCTTTCACTAGTTGTATCAGGTGGGACAGGATGCTGAACACCTCAGCTCGCCCATATTCGGTGGCTGTAATTTGGATCCAGCTGTAGTTTCCAAAGTCCTGGGTGCTTCAGCAAATGTCATTTTGATGTTTGAAGGAAAAACTGAGAATATAATGCTTTAGTCTCATTCCTAACAGCCCAAATTGTGAGAGCTGATGGAACAGCTTAAGGCTTCAAGTGGACTAGACAGATGGTAGAGGCAGAGCCTCATTATTCTCTTTACACAAGAAGCACTGTTGCACAGCGAGATACACAAGCTGTGCAAGCAGCAGGCTGGCCCTTGAGCACTGCAGCAACACAGATCATCATGAAAATTAACATCCAAGCAGAATAGTGACGTTAACACAGGGCTGCGTTTGGGTTAATCAGCTCTGACGAGAAGCAGCCTTTTCCTCTCACACCCAGGGAGGTGCTGATGCAGCTCCATGGCTGCTGGCTCACTCAGCACCAGCAGGAACCCAGCAGCACTGCCTTGTGCCAGATCCTACTCCCTTAATTTTTATCCCCATGCCTCAGCCACAGGAGTCTCCTTTCTGTAAAGCAGCCTCATTGCTGCAAAGAGCTAAAGACTGACGGAAAACTCAGCTTTGGCACGGCAGCGTTGAAAATCATCTTTATAATCTCACTATCTGATCCAGGTAATGTGACACTTTCCATTACATGGTTGCTAACTCAGCACTTTTGTTAAATTGCAAAGAATAAGTGGTTTTGATTATATCTCTGTGGGCTAGCTGGAATCAAAGGGAACATCCCTTTTTGTGTGTGCACCAGCACTTTTAGAGATAATCAGTTTGTCTGCAAGGTCTTCATCTGCGCTTCCCTATCAATAAAACTGGAATAGTGCCCCATCAGATGGGTGCTGTAAGGATGCATCACAGGGTGAGAAGTGCTGGGTGCAGTGAGCCTGTGTGCTGCTGTATGCAGAACACGGCTGATTCAAAATGCATCCCTGCCTCAATCCAGGAGCTGATCCTTAAACTTCATTAATGCAACTGTGCTTTTCTTACTACCCATAGGAACCAGTTAGTTAGATGAAGGGTTAAGCCATTAGTATGCACCTTTAAATTTACATTAGAAGCTACTCTAAAGAGTTGAATAGTCAAAAAAGCTGTTATTTGTTCACTCCTTCCATGTGTCTACGCCAGCAGACCATTAATCTAGAATACAGCAGCTTTATTCTGGCCTAATTTAATACAGTTTACAAAGTAAACTGGTTCCAGGAATCATTTTTTGCAGTAGAAGGCTTCATGTAGGGACTGCACCATAAAGAATCCCCAAGCTTGGGATGTAGAGTCCACCTTAAAATCCAGATTACATTTCCTCTGTGGGTAAACCCTTTGGAATTTGCATTCTCTAATTATTACATTACAACACTGACTGAAGACGCAAGCTATCATTTCTCCCTGTTGTGCCATGAAAAAGGCATTATTTTAATGTCTCAGACTTTAAAGTAAATATGCCACTTGGTGTCCAGGGATCTCAAAGCACAGACTTAAAAGTACATTTTACAGAATAGTCTTTCTGCAAAATGAGGGAGGATCTATCAATAGCTGCCCTTCACTTAATGCTCCTTCCTTTCCAGAGAGAGATCTTTCAATTTAGGAAGGGGAGAAAGTTTTCCTGTGACAAAAAGAGTAGGACATGAGAAATTCCAGCATTTAACACAACTGAAGAACAACTTTTCCAACAAAGAACATTTTAATAGGCTGGGAAAAAAGTATCACCCTGAATTCAGTCTAAAAGGGTAACAAATATTGACTTGGATGCTAACTGGGGCCTCCAGTTGTTAACAGCATAAGATTTTGCTGAAAAATAAAACTTCTTGCCTCCATACAGTGGAAAGAAAATTTACTTTATGAAATCTAGATAACAGTGATTCTGAATTTGCCAGCCACGAGAGGAAAGTCCTGCTTTGCCTGGGACTGTCAGAAAGGACATTCATGTCTAAATCATGGGACAAAATACGGTGCTTTCAATGTGCCTACAGACCTGGTATAGGCACCGAGACCTCCTCACTCACTCACAGCTCCCATCCCATCCCTAAGCTTAAACTCAGAGGAAAGATCCCAAATTGTGTTGCCAAAGATACTGATTAAATCTGAAAATATTCCCAGGCATGTCTGAAGGCCACATGGTAGAAAGGCACTGAGGGCCTGTGCCGTCTCCAGTTCATGCTCAGGTCAATTCTCCTGACACAGGAAGGATGTTCAGCCAACTCCAGCAGTGTGGCATGACAACTGATGCCTGCTTTCCTCTGAACTGAGGCACAGTTCATCACAGTGTTACCTATGCACTCCACTTTTAGCACAAGCAGTTGCCAGGACTTCAGTGTGTCCATTCACAGTTGTATGTAAGTACTTGCTTAAACAGATATCCTAAATGGAGATCTCCACACCTGCACACACTGCAGGACTGTTCAGATAATATTCTTGTATCACATTACAACTATTATACACATTTGAATTTTACAATGTCATACCAAACCTCCAAACTTTTCATCTCCCCAAGAGCAAACTCAAAAGTGTTTGCCCACCAAACTCTCCTCTGTATCTTATTGCCAAGATACGTGCTCGACTGTGGTGAAGTTTCACTTTGGACAACATGTCCCAGAAATGCTTGCATCTACATGAAATGCACACAGATGATTTTTAACCCCTTTTGAACCTGTTCTAAAATACTCTCTTGTGTTGTCCAGAGAGACAGTGGGGTCTCCTCCTTGGAGATCTTTCAAAGCTACCTGGACGTGGCCCTGGGCACCCTGCTCTGGGTGTCCCCAATGGAGCAGGCGTTGGGCCAGATGGACCTGGAGGTCCCTGCCAACCTCAGCCATTCGATGATCTTGTAGCCCACTGTGTGATGACTCTCTGACAAATATCAGTTACTTAATGTCACCATCAAGTACACAAAAACTACCACTTGGCTTAATCAGCCACGATGGAAGAGAACTCTTGCCTTGAAGACAAAATCCTGCCTATGAGAACATCACCAATAGAACACAAAATGAAAAATATATATATAGAAAAAGTACATCTTAAGACATTCACAGTGACATTAACCATGTTAGTCTGTTTCATTTAGAACTGTCACTACCTCTCCAAAATATGAGAGCCCCCAGTGACTTACTTGTCCTCTAAGAGGTTCTGTCCCGTGATCAGATTCTTCCCAGACGGCGCATAGTCCCAATTCTCTTCCACAATCCCGAGGTAATAGGTTCTGATTCTTGTTTCCACCACTGCGAACAGGCAGAAGAACCCAAGAGTACGAAGGCAGCCACCACCCCACAAGGGAGGCATTTGTAGTGATTGCAAGGCTGGCAGCAGGCAGGCAGCAGCAGGATGCACCACGGAGAGCTCACCCCTCCCTCCTGGCTCTTGACAAGTTATAAATACGGAATGGACAGAGCAAAGCTCCTCCTTTCCAGCAGGTTAGGACTGGGATAGGTAGAGAGCTCAGCTATGCAGAGCAGGGTTAGGGAGGAGGTTGCTGCCATAGCAGGACTCTTGCCAACCCTTTGGTGAATGCATAAATTGCTCACCTACCTGTCCAGGCTACAGCCAGTCAGTGTTTCTTGGAAGACACACTGTTTTTTTGGGACTGGGACTGGTTTTTTTGTCCTCCCTTTTCCAGATTGACTGGTATGGCATAAGGGATAAGGGGTTTTTTGGTTGGTTTGTTTGTTGTTGTTTTTTGTCTCTTTGCCATCTCTTCCAACTTCTTCTTTTCAAAAAAATTTATTTTATTATTTTTAACTCTTTTATCACGTCTGAAATTTATAAAAGTAGCATCTTGCTGCCGTCATTGGGTTTATTCAATGACATAACATTAGTTTATAATTCAGCTTTATCAGAGAGAGAACAAGAGAATTTGCCAGTACCTCTCGCATTTCTAGGATTTTCTAACCAATTTCTTAAGATGTCACAAAGTCCGGATGTCAGATTTGGAGCGACCAAAATGAGGGACATTTTTACAAAGATTACTGGAAATCGGATCTTCTGTAACGTCCTTTTGTTTGGACAGTAAGAATTAAGGCACAAAGATGAACCCTATCTTAAACTTGCAAGTTAACATGCACACATAGCTCTCTAGAAATTCCCTTCTTTTGTAGTCTGACTCCCTCTAGGAGGATGTCATAGAATCATATTGATATTACTATCTTGGCAAAGACAAATACAATCCTATACAAGTACGAATCAATAGAATTTCCTATATCATTTAGGTAATATTCCCAAGAAGTCATCTAGGTGACAAGATCTTTGAAGTCATTAAGAGAGACATTAAATATTGCTGTTCTGGAATGCCACATTACACTCGGAACTCATTTCCAGCTGTGACAGTTGTGAAATTCCCTTTCCATTCCAGAGCTATCTGATTTATTTCATTTGCAATTAATGGTTACCATTTGCTAAGGATGTCAGAGGCTTCTCAGATGAATTTGGTGGCCACAAGTTTATCTACATCAGTAATAACCTATCTCTTCAATGTAAATGCATTTTTATGTGGCAGTTGCATGAGGTTCACCCTCTGGCATTCAACAATAACAGCTATGCATATCTTCAGCAGCACCAGGTGCCCCTCTGTCACTGGCGTGCAAGTTGCTCTGAAGCCACATGCAGAATAACTCAAAAAGCAGGTAAAGTTCACAATAGCCCATAAAGACTCACCTCAAGTAAGACACGGTGCACAGACGCAAGGAGGATCTGACCAAAGAAGATCTCCATTTCTTCAGGTTACGCTTTGCACCTCTTCAGTGGGAAGCACTGACAGATCAATACACTTGCGTAAGGATGCAAACAACTGCAAATGATCATTTCAATTTAGGTGTAATAGCAAAAGACCCTTAGCTGTGAGCTGCTCTCTGATACATGCTGATGCTCACTATCCCAAGGGGATATGGTTTATCCCAAGGGGAAATGGTTTTAAACTGAGACAGGGGAGGTTTAGGTTAGATATTAGGAGGAAGTTTTTCACGCAGAAGGTGGTGACACACTGGAACAGGTTGCCCAAGGAGGCTGTGGATGCCCCATCCCTGGAGGCATTCAAGGCCAGGCTGGATGCGGCTCTGGGCAGCCTGATCTGGTGGTTGGCGACCCTGCGCGTAGCAGAGGGTTGAAACTAGATGATCATTGTGGTCCTTTTCAACCCAGGCCACACTGTGATTCTATGATTCTATGATCCCAGCCAGGCCAACTGACTGATGGACAATGAGAAGGAGAAGAAGTGACATAACAGTATAGACGCTGTTCAGAGTTGCAGATCCTCAGAAATGGCACCCACTGGCTTCCTGGTAACCTTGAAGACTTTGCACGTCTTTGTGCTCTGCTGCTGAAAAGCCGTGTTTCCCATCCTCCTCACATCCCTCATCAGCCCAAGTCAACTCTTTCAAAATACCAACACTTAAAAATCCTTTTCCACTGCTTTGTTGGGTCACTCAGTTCTCAAATGATGCCAACTAATAGTACTGGGATTCTAAAAGGCATAATTGGGAAACAAAAGAAAAGACGACGACTGCAGTACTGGCAGAGGCTTTCCAACTGGTGGCACAGCTGCCAAACATGCAGCTATGGTGGGACCAGCAGCCAGCTGCTGGTGATGGAGCTGGGAAAAGGCTGAGATGATGCTTGCAGGTAGATCCCACTGTGGTCTTCGCACAGGGCCTAGGACCCTGCAACTCCTGCAGTGAGAGCCTCCTTTGCTCAGTGTAGCTGTCCTGAGCCCAGGCAAACTCTGAGCATCATGTTCTGTCTCATGCACTTGAGTTTACAGAACTAGGTGCCTGTTGTGTGAATGTTCATTGCCAAGGTTTTACATTTGAACAGGACATACCTTTCTTTAGAAGTTAACGTGCACTCAGAATGAGATTGTATACAGTTCAGTTGCTTAAATCAACAATTTGCATGGCTTTGTAGATATTTAATGACCAGATACAGGGCAAATTTCATCCAGACATATATAACCTGCTGTCTATTTGCTTTTTTGTAACTAAGGAGTTCTGTTATATGTTTAACAGAAGTCTATGGATGTGGACTCACACAATTCAAAGTACTGTGAGCTGATGGGGAAGAGGAAGTGTCTAATTGTGAGCTGGCACGTGATGACACTATAGGCATATAAACAGTGTTATGTCCTAGTTTTTCTATTGCTTCTCATGCCTGGGATTGGGTCCTGGCTGCTCAATGCCAGAAAAATCACTCAAAATCCAAATAGAAACTCTACTTCCTTGTCTTGTACTGTAAAATTTATTTGTGTAACAGGAATAATGTATAGACACCAGCATCTATATCAGAAACGTGTTGTAAGCCTGGTAAACGCCTTAGCTTGGCTTCAGTATTTACTAGATCTGGCACCCTGTATACCCTTTGCATCCACATATTAACACTTAATTACCTTGTCACATCATTAAAACCAGGCACATTTACATTCCGGAGAGGTGCTGTGGAGGTGAGTCAGAAAAAGATGAAAGAATGGCTGTTTTGTCCTTGCATCAGGAATATTTCTGGGAAGTTCCCCTCTGGCAGTGAGGTAATAGGATCAAGTCTGTCCCTTTGTTCAGGATCTTTTCAGCAGCAGGGTTGGACACTGGCTCCTCTGAGACTTTCTGTCATTCTGAAGGCTAAAATTAGTGCATGACTGGGTTTTGAAGTTTTGTAATGAGGAGCAATATTTACAGGTCTGAAGGGCGAATATCTTGAGTACCATTTTGTGCATGAGCCCTGAAACATGACCAAAGAAAGTGAAGCTTTCTTTTGAAGTACATCAGGACCGACTGCAATAATTAATCTACTAATACCTAGACTCATGCCACCTAATGATAATAAATTAACTAGAATACCTCAGTTAACCTCATGATGGACATAAGGTCAATGAAGAGAGATTTTGGATATGCTAGTCTGCATAGACTAGCCTTTAGTTCCTTCATGTTAGCTGTCATGAATTCAGAGATGAGCACTTGAATTAAATTACCTTCTACTAAAAGCCGGCTCGTATTCTCCACTGAGCAGAGGATGAGCTGCTGCTCAAGCAGATTAGCTCTCCAGTTCCCTCTGCTTCTTCCTGAGAGCAACACAGCTCTCATTCCTAAATGCTCATTCCTGGTCCATCTGCTATGGAAGTTTAGTGTCTGTGCTGCAAACCCAGGTTGGGGGATTGGTCCACCTGCTTCCTGGTGGACAGTCCCAGGTAGGACCAGGTAAGACTGCCCTCAGCTGGTACTGCCACCAAACCTGTGCCTATGGCTATCCCAAGGGGACAAAGAGCACCTGTAGTAAAGCTGGAAACTGAGTTACACCCTCCCAAACTTCACGCCACTCTTTTAACCAAGCCACCCTTCCCCACTCCGCAGCCATGAACACGTTAAATGCAAAGACCTCACACTGGCAAAGAGCAGTTTCACTTGCACTTTCTACTTGTTTTCTGAATCGCAGCAGTAGTAAGCAGAAGGTAAGGCTCACTTCATAGATTTGGATAGTCACACAAACTGTATTTGAATTAGCTGAATCTTTTGAGTTCGTACTGGTAGGTTGGGAATCTGAAAAACCATCTTATCTCTATGGCTTCCACTATTTCTGCTTGCAGTTCTGCTTGTGACTTTAGTGAGAAAGGCTTTTTTGACAGTTGTCCGGATACCACTACTGCAAAATAATTTCCTGCATGCACCTCTGTGCAGACATTCTCCTTGCACAACAGCTACTTTGGTACATTAGAATTTGCAGATATACCTTGAGCCAAGGTGTGACATGTAAAGAGGGCTCCTGCTATGTCAGAACCAGATCACAGATACTTTCTTTTCCAGCATGTTCTTGAACCGAATCCTACACCTGCTACACTGAGAATGTAGGGAGATTCCAAAGCTGATTTCAGACTGGAAAAACTGATACTATGTTGGACAAAAAGTGACTTAAATTCAAAGATTGTAAACATGTGCTATAATAGGAAGAAAGACCTTTAACACCGCATGAAAGGAGGTACTAGTTTGAAGAGATTATAATAAATTGCCAAATAGCCTGGGCAAATGAAACACATTCAGCCTCAAAAACCATTAAAGAACAGCTAAAAAAAAAAGAAGTTTTGATCCTAATTAAGAGAAGCTTCTTTTGTATGGTAACTCATGTAACATCTGCACTGTTAAAACAAGGCTAATACCTCGACAGAACTTCAAGGCACACTATTTATGAGTTTTTATAGTGATGCCCATTGTAGCACCTAACAAACATGAAAGAGCTTAACTTTACGTCATCAGTGTGGGGCAGAGCGTGTTTATTAACCCTATTAAACAAATGAGGAAAGAGGAAGATTAGGTAACTTCCAGGCACTCGTGAGGGACTGCAGCTGTGTCTTCTGGCTCCCAGTCCAGCACTGGGATCAGCAGCCCTCCTGCCTTCCCTCTCTGCATGAAGACAATGTAGATGGGGTTCTTGTTGGACTTTCCCTCTTCACAGGAACAATGTTTGCATTGTGAAACCCTTTCATACTCACCTTTGCTGCCAGCTTGTAGGAACACCATCGCCAAAGAGTCTTGTCTCTCCCCTAAGCAGCTCTGTTGCCTGCCCACTCTCTTCCATCTACTCCATGGGCACCATGGGCCCCACTTCCACCTCACCTCATGGCATTGACCTACTTACTCTAGAGAGAAGCAGGCTCTTTTGTTTTCCTCCTATGAGATCACTGCCCCATTTTCTCTCTGGGTAAATATAGGAATTGTGGTGAGAAACCCCAGCACTGGAAAACTAACCCAGACTATTTAATGCTGATAGCACAGAGAACAGTATTGAGCACTGTGGAGGAAAGAAAGAAAGAAGTGATGCCATTGTGTCTATACAAGTAGATTCCAAATTATTCCCTGTTGTAGACTCACCTCTGTCAGAAAAGCCATCCCCAAGAGTGGTGTAGATCCCCAAATTCCCAGCAGGCTTTCTCCACATTCTTAGGAGTCTGCTGATTGAACGTGGGGGTGATTTGTGTGGTGCAGCAGCTAACAGAAGTTACCTGCTGTCCTGACATCTCCTTCCATCCAGTCCCTCCATCTGAAAATAGCAAGTGGGGAAAATGTCATGACCCTGTGAAGGTCTGGATGGCTGCCCACAGTGATGTGATTTATGGGATCTGCACGTGACTGCCAGCACTTGTAAAATCTTTCATTTGTGTCTACGAGGCTTTGCAATAAAGACCAGCCCTGTTGCTCTTCACTGACTCTGGTTCTTTCTATTTAAAGAAGCCTACACTACAGCTGGAGTGCCATGACACAGAGTGAAAACCTTTCTGGCCTGGCATTAAAAAGGAGAAGGCACAGTATGTGGAAAGAAAAAACAATCCTTTCCCTTCCACCAACCAAATTATTCCTCTGAGTAACCCAACTGCACTTGAGTGATCACCTTGAAGATTTTGCTGTGGTCTTCCAAAACATCATTTGCCTTTGTTTTGACATCAAAAGCTAATATTAAATCTTACATAGTTTCTTCTGAAGGTTTCTTCTCTGCCTAGCTCTTACTCAGTCTCTCCTTTCCACTGCCAGGGATGATGTGGTACAAGCGAGACATGCAGGAGGCAAGATGAACATGGGTTAAGACCCTGGTGTTGAGTCAGAGTTCCTGTCATCCTTGCAAGTAAGGGCTTGTGCACATCATGGAAGGGTTGCAGCCTGCTAAGTCCTCACCATGTACACAGGACTGAGTAAATTTGCCAGCTCATTTGCAGATCCTTCTCTGGAAGGGTTGTGAAGTGAAAGACAAGTGTGCCTTTGCAACTGTGGCTGCCCCAGGCTGCTGGAGTGCTTCTGCACTGGACTCCGCTTCTGTTTCTGAAACTGGGAATAACTCAGAGTCACCTCAGCTCTGCCTACTCCTGCTGATGCTGACATGATGCAGGTGGAGCTCCCTCCTCTCCCCAGCCAGGCTAGTGGTTGACATGGGCATCTTCGTGAATCACAGTGCCGAAGAAGCCTCCTCCAGCTCCTGCAGGTCCTAGGGCAGATCACAAGTGTCCACAGGATGTATGCTTTGGAAATAGAAAGCAGACGTCAAAACCCAAATTTGAGTGCTTGAGAAAACAGCCTGAGCCTCAGAAGTGCTGAGCAACCTCCCCCAGTGGAGGAGACCTGGTTTTAGCTGACTAACTGTAAGCATTCAGTTAGCCTTCACTTCTCTGTGTGCTCATCTGCAAAGTCGGGATCATTATATCTGACTCCCTCTCCAGGTATTTGGAAGCTAATTTAGTTAATGCTTGTTAAGCACTTTAAGGTCTTCAGATGAAAGGAGCCGCAGATAGGCAAAGCACTGCTACTACTATTAATTATTTCTATTGTGCAAGTAGACATGAAAGCAGCAAAGGTGGTGATTACTTGCTTCCTTTACAAGTGGCAAGACACAGAGCAAATACACAGACAGAGACCCTCCCTGCCCTGCAGCGCTCCTAATCTCACCGGCCAGATAAACCAGACAAAGGGCAGGGAAAGGAGCATCAGCCCAGGGAAAGGCGGTGCATGCAGTGACTTACTGCACACGTATTTTTGGCAACAGCTGCTTTTAAAATGTGCCCTGTTAGCCAAAAAGGATGATATTGCCTTTCTAGGGTACTAAAAGTCGTCAGTCAGGCTCTCAAGAACAAGATTTTCTATTTTTTCTCAAGAGGTAGTAAATCTACTTCTTTATTTGGCGTCTAACTTTTGAGCAAATCAGATTTTCAAGATTTTCTCTGCAGCCAGGAAGAGTGAAAACGTTTCACAGACAAAGAAATGCTGACATTTTCAATATGCAAGTTTCAGTTTGGAAGCATCAGGCACATTACCAGCAGTGCCAGCTCACTGCCAGCTGGCTGCTGTGCAGGAAGGACGTGTGTGGGCCTCCCTCCCACGTGCCCACTGAGTCCATCACCTCTCTTGGATAGACAGGGAGGCTGTGACAATCAGCTCTCTGCGACGATGAGACCCTGCAGTGATTTGTTCATTTACCTAATGCCTAATACAGGCAGACGTATGGAGGAGAGCAGTGCAATACCAAGTATCTCACAGCCAGATGTTGAAACTTCTCACACGTGGCCGCAAAAGGACTCAGTGGGAAGCAGAGCCAGTGGTGCAGTGGGATGGGGATGCTGTGGGTGGGGTGT
Organism: Tragopan temminckii; assembly: GCA_028571105.1. NCBI lineage: Eukaryota > Metazoa > Chordata > Aves > Galliformes > Phasianidae > Tragopan > Tragopan temminckii. The sequence continues at coordinate 12,306 of JAOWBP010046446.1, forward strand.
GCTGATGGAAACCATCACAGCTTTCCTTCAGAGCAAGAGGATCATGGAGGCAAAGCTTGGGCAGAGGGGCACCAGTTGGCACCTGCCTGCTTCTCCTCCTGCAGGAATGGCTTCAACCCATCTGTGGAAGGAGGTTGTAGCTGGATCCACAATGTCCCGGGGGAATCTAGCATCCTCTGAACTCCTGGTTAAATGGCATCAAGCCTCCTTTGGCTGCTGTATGAACCCAAGTGGTTTTCCTGTTTGCTTTATCCCAAGTAAAGGCATCCAGTTCGTTTGATACCAGTTGATGAACATGTCTGGGACGACATCAGATACATTTTTTGGTGAGCTAACTGTGTGAGGAAGATGCCTGAAGCTAGCACCAGATATGAGCTGTTATAACAGTTCTTAAAAGAATCCCAGCCTCCTTCATAACCAATGCTTATAAGGAAGTGGCAGCAATGTTTCTGGAAGGTCATAGGTAGATGTATCCTTACCTCGTAACAGCCATACCCCATAATGCAAGCATCATAAGGAGATGAAAATAGCTTTAAAAAGCTGAACCAGCTGTCCACCATGCACTACTTCAACTTTCCTGCATTACATCCTTTGGCTTGCACTAGGCTCCGTCCCATGAACACTGACAATGCATTTCTTGGCCAGATAAGATGCAGGCACAAAACCTGGGAGAGAACAGGGTGAGATGTGACTCCTGGAGAAATCCCTCCAGGTTTTCATTTTTTAATGTGTGTGGGTTCATCCTTCTGAGCTCTTTTACGACCCTGTCTCCACCCAATATCCTCCCACTCTGGATTCTTTCCCAGTCTCTGCACACCTGCCATTATGGCAGAGTAAAATCACATCCTGCCCTTAGCTCAACTTTGGTCCACGTCCTAAGAAGAAGAGCCAAGAAATGAAATCAGTGTATGCCAGACTCTTTGTTCATCTTTTTTAAGTCTTCTTCATGCTGGCTGTGGTATAGCAGTAGGACTGAGCCACGGACTGGGGACCAAAACCCATGGCAGCACAGAACCACCTCTACGGACATGACACGGTGATGGGCACAAAGGGCAGTGCAGCTGCTTCTGAGCCACATTACTGTGTTGCTGTCTTGTCTTCTCTCTCTGATATATCACAGTCCTTCCCAAAACCACACAGCCACAGAATCTCTGGAGTCACCTGGTCCAAGATCCTTCTACAGCAGGGCCACCTGGAGAAGGCTGCTCAGAACCATATCCAGCTGTCTTTAGGGATGGAGATGATGTACCTCTAAGGATGAGGAGATGTGTGAATACATGGAGACAGGCAGGCCACTCATCTTCAGAAGGGACCTATAATTATATCTACTTTCAGTACCAAATTTTAGACTACAAAAAAGGTGCCTACAGTCTACCTTCTACCTTCACCCTCTAGAAAACTTCTGAAACTGCCTTCCAGTGGTGACAGAAATAGCAAAGTCTAATTGGCTTGAAGATGGAGATTGCTTCATTTCTCTGAAAGTTCTGTGATGCAGTTGTCTGTGCAAGCAGAGAATCACTATCAGAAACCAAACAGTTTGGAAAGTATTGCCCTAATTGCCTTGGGCCGTTCTGTTGGAGGTGGCATGTAAAGATGTAAAATATCCTTTTGTCATTCTGTCAGCCCATACTAACAACTCCAGGAGCAGAGGAGATGCACTATACTCTCTCCAACCAGCCGGAAAAAAAAACCAGACAGATCTCTGGACTTGCAGAGCTGATGCATTTCCAAAGGCTCACCCATTTTTTCCCACATATATTTATTTCTCCAATGCAGGCTGAAGTAAGCAGTAAGCAAATATGCTTGCAAGCAGTAACTCTGCCTACAAACCTGGCCTTATTTACATGTTTGAAACATCACATCACAGTTACACCAGCACAATCAGGATTGATTTTCTTTTCTTTTCTTTTTTTTTTTTTTTTTGGCATCAAACCAGATGGGGACACCGGAAGACAGGACAGTCCCCTCAGAATAACAAGACACCGAGTGATCACTCTCAGCCTACAGGCTGATGCTCTCCTCTCTCTGCTCCAGCTGCTGTCACAGGTGCCTCAGCCTCAAACAAGGTTTTCAATTTCCCCAGTCAAGTCAAAGGTTTCTCCGTCTGACCAGAAATATCAACCTGAGCTACAGACATCTTCCCTCCTGATAGTGTCAAACAGCTTTCAAGCACAATCAGCAATTTTTAACAAAACATAGATTTCACAGAATCATAGAATGAATTGGGTTGGAAGAGACACCAAGGATCACCAAGTTCCAACTCCCCTGCCACATGCAGGGTTGCCAAGCACTAGATCAAGTACTGGATCAGATTGCCCAGGGCTCCATCCAACCTGGCCGCGAACACCTCCAGGGATGGAGCATTCACACCTCTCTGGGCAGCCTGTTCAGCACCTCACCAATCTCTCAGTAAAAAACTTCCCCCTGACATCAAATCTAAATCTTCCCTCCTTTAGTTTAAAACCATTCCCCCTTTTTCTATCACTATCTATCTATGTAAAAAGTTGACTTTCCTCACGTTTATAAACTCCCTTTAAATACTGGAAGGCTGCAATGAGGTCTCCATCCATCTCCGTCTTTGTAGGGGAGGTGCTCCAGCCCTCTGATCATCTTCATGGCCCCCCTCTGGACCCTTTCCAACAGCTCACATCTTTCCTGTGTTGGATACCCCAGATCTGAACACAGTACTCCAGCTGGAGCCTCATGAGGGCAGAGCAGAGGGACACATTCACCTCCCTTGCCCTGCTGGCCACTCGTCTTCTGATGGAACCCAGGATATTATTGGCTTTCCGGCAGTTTCTGTAACATATTCCCAATATTTACTCCTCATTAGTGATGGCTGTCTGGGAGAAAGATCAAGTTAGGAAGAGAGAAGAGGAATCAGCATAAGAAGTACTATTTCTCCCATTTAATCAGGTAACCAGGGGTATTTCCAATGGATCCTGTTTTTAGCTCCTAATTCACCTGCACTGAGCACAGACTGGGACAAATCCCAGTGAGAAAACATAGGGGTGAGAATGCCTCTCAGCCAAAACCAGAAAGTAGTGTTGCATGAAACCAGCAAAATGAAAGCACAAACCTCTAATTATTTTAATATTGGAGAGCGACGTTGTTGCTTGGTGTGAGGTGCACAAACAACCCCTGGCCACAGGTCATGGTTCACTGGCATTTCAGAAAACAGAGGCACTGGCTTTCCCAGGACAAAACAGCTGGGTACCAAAATAAAATGAGCTTTGGGATAAAACCAGCAAGCATATATCCACACAAGAGGTGGGTAATTGCTTTGATGGGTGGTCTTTGCCAGATGTCATTTCAGTACTGTTTCACCCACCCCAGCATACAGGAGATCATCAGCTGTGCAAACCTACGGTGCTCTAGGCACAGAGACAGATAACCGCAGGGCTCATTCCCAAAAGACTGTCTCCTGGTGGTGATATGAGTGTCCCTAAAGGCAATGATGTGCCAGAGGGTGAAAACCTGTGCTCCTGATATCCTGGATACAGGCAGGCCTGTTAGCTGGGTGCCTGCTCCAGAGCAGTAGCGCCAGCTGGGGCTCAGTGCCCGGCCAACAGACCTGCTCACAGCCAGCTCACCTCTCCTGGCAGCATTTTGACTAAGCACAGTGGTTCTTCCTCAAGAAAACCTCCTTTTCCTTCAAAGTGTCATGGGAAGCAGCAGTGACATTGTTTGTGCCCTGGTTCCAAAGAGGAATACATTTGAACTGAGTGGAGCATCACTATGCAGCTGGGATAACTCTCTGACTTCACTTGAAACTTATACTCAAATAAATGGCAGCGGAACTGCCTGGCTCCTTTTTACACAGAGTATCAACAACAAAAAAGCATTTTCTGATTAGTGCTGCAGCTGCACTCCAAGTGGGACACATCTATTAATAGAATAAGTGAGCAGTCAGATATGCCCTTCAGAAACACACGTGGCCGTAGATCTTCAGTTTCTAACTCACACGTTGCACCACCCAGGGAAACTGTAATGCTGGGTCTGTTCTCATGCCTAGCTTGATGAACAGGAGCTTTTGCGTATTTACGTCTCTTCTCCATGTGTGCTATTACATGAAACTGGAAAATTAATAAAGAGTTTATGGCTAAAAAGAGAGAAATAAAAAGAGGGCCAGAGCTCATGCACAGTAAGTCAATATAATCAGGAGGCATTGATCAGTGGAACACAGAATGCTTTCACCGCCTTCAAAGTCGATACTGCAGAGGGAAAAATAGATGTACACAATTGTAAACACTCAGCCACAAAACACTTCACAGACAGCATTCAGTTCTTATGAATATTTTATGTGTTTTGGTGTTTTGGTTTGTGTTTTGTTAGTTTGTTTTTCCACTTCTCTAGTCTGTCACTTCAGAGAAGTTGAACACTTACAAAAAAACAGACAAGAGCCAAGCTAAGCTCTCTGATGCTAATACAATCTTCACTTTGGTGACTGAAAATGTAGGATTAAACATCCTGTGTTCTGCTTCATTCTGTGCTGCTCTTCTTATTGCAGTGGAAAAGTCTTCAGCAGGCATAAAATGGTCCTGCTCCTATATTTTTAATGCCTTTCCCTTTGAGGTCACAGGGAAAGGGCAAGATTTCTGTGTTTTAAGCTAGACAGACTCTTCAATACTCATCAAAGACTGAATACAGATGTTACTCAGTAACCTGCAAATCTGAACTGCAAACCTAAACATGTTCCTGAAGCAGTAAGACAGAACTGTGCTTAATACAGCTCATCAGTATATTTATTTTTCAGTAGTGGCTTGAAGCCCTTGTCATTGGCTGAGCACTTGAGCACAAAGTGCTGCACAAACACCAATGACAACACTGAATTTGTCCAAAACAATTCCAATTCTCTGCAGCAGTACAAAAGACAACAGCTTCCTGTAGCTAATGGAAATGCACAGTAGAATATTTGTTCTGCTCATTATGTTTGTTTGAAAAACTATTAAATGTTCTGTGGCAAATGGCACTGAGAAATATCTGAGATTAAGAGACAGTTTAGTCCAGGTATCAAGTCATCTAGACACTAAATGATGTCATAGATAAAGATAAGCTTTGGAAAATGAAGGGAAATTTCCAAAGGTCAGCAAAGGAACACAGAGAGGACACAGTTTCGATGAGAAAGTGCAGAGGTGAACCTTGCACACCATCCCAGAGGTCTATGAACTGAGCAAAATAAGAGAAAAACAGAATCCAAGTCACAGATACTGACCCCAGATGAGATCTTTAGCTAGGTGAGAATAGGAAAGACAGGATCTTAGAGATATTATAAGAGTCTACCAAAACTCCAAGCAACCAGGATATGAGACTTAAGAGGAGGTTCATCTTAAGTATCATTATGAACTCTCCTTATTTGCTTCTTAACTCATTACAGAAGCTGGCAGTCTTCCCCAGCTGGCCCACCTGGCAGTGTAAACTGCTGATGGTCTTTAGTTGTTCTAAATTGAAGTCTTTAAATGACATTAGATCTTTTGCTTTTGCCCTGTCAAACACTATCTGAGACTTACTTGCAAATTTTAATTTTTCCTTTAATTCATTGTTTCTTTCCTGTGAGGTTAAGGCACAACCAGTGAAACGTGGTGAAATGTTGTGGCTACTGATGGTATCTGAATTTTGGGGCATGGATTCAATAGTTCAGCTCAGTTACCACCTCTTTTGCAATTTACACTATAAATAATTTTATTTGCCTGAGATTACTCTATGAACTTTTTCAAGATTTTCAATGAGTCAGGATGATGACAGCTTTTCTTGCACCCTCTGCTGCTGGTTGTATTAAGTATGCAGTCTGGGGTCTGATGTCCCAGGCTTTGTCCTGTGCTTTTGCAGCCATGCTGCCACACTGGTTGTCCTCATGGATGAGATTCATCTGGCTGCAAGATCCCAACATCTGTATTTCACAGAATTGCAGAGGTTGGAAGGGACCTCAAGAGATCATCAAGTCCAACCCCTGCTAAAGCAAGTTCCCTACAATTGGTCACACAGATAGGCACCCAGATGGTTCTTGAATATGTCCACAGAAGGAGACTCCACAACCTCTCTGGGAAACCTGTCCCAGTACTCCATCATGCATACTGTAAAAAAGTTCCTCTGCATGTTTGTACAGAACTTCCTATGTTCAAGTTTTAGGCCATTACTCCACACTGCCGAGAAGAGCCTGGCCTCATTCATTTGCCTCCCCCCTCCCTTCAGATATTTATAAGCATTTATCAGCTCCCCTCTCAGTCTTCTTTTCCCCAGGCTGAACAAACCCAGGTTACTCAGCTTTTCCTCACATGGGAGATGCTCCAAGCCCTCATCTATGTGGCTCTCTGTGGACCCCTTCCAGGAGATCCCTGTCTTTTTTGAACTGGGGAGCCCAGAATAAGTATTTGAACAACCCTGCAGTAGTTTCTTAAATAGGTTGAGTGACTTTTTTTTTCCTCAGAAGAGTTTTTTCACCAGGAATAAACGTAGCCTAGGATGGTGTGTACTTTACAGACATCTAAAGTCAAGTGAGTTGGATTCCACCCAAAATGACCAAACTTTCACAGCGTGAAACTTTTTCCAAAGATGAGCGCAGGCTACTAACAGAAGAAAACTGGTGAGGCAGAGTGTGTGAATATTCACAAAAACTCAGTTTCTTCCCTGAAAAAGTACTATCTGCACAAAAGCTGTCAATCCATCTTCTCTTTTGGGCTGAAAGCATTGTGTTTTGGAGTAAAGCCAATGCCAAATTTTAACAGATGAAAGCCTGTTGTGCAGAAGACAACTCTGCACCAACTGCTGGACATTACTGCGCCACTGTCTTGTGCTTCGACCACATTTTCTGCAATGCAGAGTGTGCTCCCTTTTGTGCTTTTTCACCTCTCCTCCCCTCTTCATATTCTCACAGCTGAAATGGCTGTGGCAGCACAGAGGGCTCCACGGATCCCAAATTTGTGTCCTGGGGCACCAAGGCATTGACCACTGGAACACTGCCCTCAAATAATCAATTGCATAGGGTGGCACGCAAGCATTGCGCTGGCCAACCAGCGGCAAGTTGGGGTATTTCCTCACTCTCTGGAGAGGAACCACTATTTGTTTAATAGAGGTCACCACCTGAAAACATTGCCGTGCTCTTTTGGGCTGCCACACTCCAGGAAAGAGGAGCTGGGAAGCTGGACGCCGGCTGCGGGAAGCTCTGGGGCCTGGAGGCCATTTTGGTTCTGGTAAGCACAGGTGTTTGCCTTCTTCCATTTGTGTTACAAAGCAAAACCTTCTAAAACCCTAGCTAACAATTAGAAGCTCACTCTAGCTGCCTTGCCTAACGAAGCTGCAGACAGAAAGCGCTTTTGTTTGCTGAATTAATTAAGCATTTTGAGTGCTTCTGGCAATCCAGAGTGTTTTCCTAAGCCGTAATGACATGGCCATATCATCTGATGTGCGCACATAGAACAGCTGCATTGATTCTGGCAGTGGAGGCTCTCATTAGGTCTGGTAATTGTGGCAATTCTCCTTTCAGCAGGAAGTGGTGTTGAGATAGGTCAGGGCTGGAACCCTCCCAGAATAAATCTGCACTCTTCCAGCCGAAGCGACGTTGTGCTCCTGTGCAGCGGGTGAGAACCAGGCCCTGCGGCTACGTGTGAAAGATGCTCCCCAACAAGTCTCAGCTAAATGGGAGGAGGCAAGGCTGTGCCTGTGCTTGCTTGCTTCTCTCTGTGAGGGAGCAGATGAGGTTGGGCAAATGTACGGAAAAGCAAATGTGGGAACAAAGTGGGAAAGCAGGCAAGAAAAGGTCAGCATAAAAATGCATTGGGTATTTGGAGAAAGACAGTTAAAATGTCCAGTATTTTTTCAATCCCCTCCCTGCTTCATCCTTCCTTTGCACATTGTCTGTTTGG
>JAOWBP010046595.1:0-20153 GCA_028571105.1 Tragopan temminckii
ACACACACACAAAATGACCACAACCACCAAAGCAGTTAGAAGTCGACTTATTTAACATCTACTGTTTGAGTCTTAATTTAAAGTTGACCATGACACCTTCAAGGCCAGGCTGCATTCATTTCCAAAGCTTCAGCTAAATAGTCAGGTTGACCAGCTAACTTGGGAATCGCGCAATATGAAACATTGGTAACTGCTAGACAAACCCTATTCTTGAATCAGAGCTTATTTAATATACAAGAAAGGACCTGTCATTTCTGCCAAGTAAACTGCAGACAAATTAATTCTAAAAAGATCAAAATCAGATATATGGTGCATGGCAGACTCAACCTGATGATATTATCCATACTGGGAAGAAACATCTCAAGACAAGAGAAACGGCAGCAAAATAGTTTTCTACAAGTAGAGATCCTCAGGTTATAAAGCTCACCTTGTTCAAAATAACACAATTTAATTACATTAGTAAGGAATTTCTGGTAAGTCATTGTGTAATTAGACAAATTTGAGTAGATATGCCAGCAATAATCAGCACAACTGCATTCACAAGTCACAACTTAATTGTTTTATTCAGTGTCAGTGCTCTGTATGTGGGAGACTATTGCATTCCAAGTAATCACAATGTACCAATGTGACAAAAGGTAATAACACATATAAGCCTTCGTGATAACTCTCATAAAGAAGTCCTTGTTTTTCTGAAATATTATAACACGCTGTGAGACTAGAAGTAGCTGATCAGCATTTATTGATTTATTATTTGCCTTCACAACCCCACACTCACCCCTCCCACCCCATACTCCTGCTTCTTGTCCATTTAAATTTCACTTTCTCAGGTCAAATTTTGCATTTATGTCAAGTTCTCTCTGATAAATGCAGAAAAGTTATTTATCTCTACCACTGACTAATAAGCACATTGTACTTGGCTGAACCATATCTAATAATATATAGATTAATAAATATTCCTAATTCCTAATAGGACTCCAAACCTAAAGAAAATTCTTTCTTCCCCTTTCTCCCCAAAAACCCTAAGGAGTTGTAAAAGGAAGGAATTAGCTCCATATTAGCAATTATACTTGATTCTGCATGTACTTTTTTTTCTATTAGCACCTTGCTGTAAAAACACCATTTCTACTTACTAACAATAAAAGGAAACAAACTACACTTCCTTATCCACATTTTAGTTTTGGAGCTTTAGTTTTTAAATTTCTTCTACCACATAATAAATCTCTTCATGGCAACAAATTGTGACTGCATCTTTCAGCCAGGCACTGATCAAAGTCTAAGGCTGTTTCATCCTCACCTAAGTTATCTGATTAAATTCTAAGTAAGGAAAAAGGACAATATGCATATATATGCCCCGTACATATCTGAATCTACCCAAACATTTCTGATCTTCATATGTCTGGTTTTTTTGGTTTTTTTTTTTTGCTTTTTTTTTTTTTTTAATCCAGAAGCACACATTGTCTTTATGTCAAAAAGCGTTTTTATTAAAAATCTGGAACCTCTATTACAGACATGACACGTTTGTGTTTGCGGGCTGAAATAAAAGTTATTTAAAATGAGTGAATAATATGACTTTAGATTTTGCAAGCTGGTAACAGGTATAAATTAGAATAGTTATGGCAAAAATCAGTGTAAATTCTTGTAGTAATCAGTTACCAACAAAGTACAAACTCTTTTAGTACTTTGGTTTGCAGAACAGTATTAGTGACCCAGGAATAATTTATGTTCTAGAGAAGGGCTAGCTGGAAAGATAATTGGAGAAGAACAATAGTAAGAGAGTACAAAACCCTTTACTGTTAGGATCTTGGTACCAGTTCAGGATCAACTGCTCCTGAAAGATATCAAGCTACCATTGTTCATGGACTTTTTAGTGTCAGGTTGAGTTCCTAGAGATCATTTATTTACATCACCTGCTTTGGAAATCTTGAGAAAGAATCTGAGGGTTGCAACTAGATATCAGCTAGAGATTTCCAGACTACTCCAAATAGGCCCAAATCTGAAATAAAAAATGCTTGCTATTCTTAGTCTATCAAACCAGTTTCATTTGATGGACTATATCATTATCACTTTCAGATGAGAGCTGGATATTTACAATTGTCTATTGAAGAACTGCAGAACAGGGGAAAAAACGGCCTGAAAATTGTGCTTTGTTATGCAGCACCATGTAAACCTCCCTCTTTTGTCCTGTTGTACTTATAATTACATTTTTTATCACCTAGAATATGCATCTGAAACTTCTTCTGAGGATAAAGTTTCAATTGTAACAGCTATCTATCTGAGTTACAGTAGACACAGTGCCAGACGTCTGATGTTGTTTACTTAGCAAATGAGTGTGTTTGCCTAGCAAATGAAGTGAAAATTATACTTATTTTCAGAGTTACTTAAATTATGAGAATCCCCTTGATGATCTAGTTGTTATTGATTTAAACTCCATCAAAAGATACTTTTCTTTCTCTTCTCAAATACTTCTCTTGCATGATTTTCCATAGGCCATGATAATACTCCTTGACTTAGCTTTTCTGCCAGGAGGAATATTTCCAAATGTGAGCTTAACATGCGTTCAGCAGGTATGCTAAGGAGTTCTCTGTGGTAATCACATTAAAATTAGTTTTTCCCTTTTTCAGACATTTGGTTTGTTTCTCCATTTCTCAACAGAAAATACCCAAAACATTTATCATTTGTAGCTAATCACTTTCCTATATTTCTGAGTACGAGTCTGCACACTGCATGTTCAAGAATTAGTTAAATGGAAAATAATACATTTGTAATGCATTATTTTCCCTTAGATCCAATATAATGTCAGTACTTCTGATATTTTAGAAGTTGTGGTAAAAGAAACATAATGCTAAACTGTACAGTAATTTTTTGTGTGTTTACAATTCATTGGATGCATTTTTATATGTGTAGCTGGATTAAACCAAGAACAAAAACCTTTGAGATCTACAATTGATTAGTAATTTCTTTTTTAATCATAATTCAATTCTAGTCTTATTACTGTAAAATTGACTCTTTCAACATGAAAATGAAAAGAATGACAACAACAAAGCAAACCCACTGCAAATTCCACCTAAACCAGCTTGGTGGTCTATCAGGGAAATGAAAACAATAGAAAAGTAAATAATGTTTGCTGTAGATTGATGTGAACAGTCTTAGCCTCACACAGAAAACAATGGCTCTGATCTGACACCAGGCAGAAACAAGACCTTGTAAGATAGATAATTTCTTGAAAATATCAGTCTGATATTTCATTCTTTCATGAACAGAAGTAGTCAAAAAAGCAACAGTTAGAAATTTTCTAGGAAAGTGGCAGAACAAAAAAGAATATTATGCCAACATACCTATCCACGGCTCTCACACCCCTCTGAATATTGTGCGCAACTTGGGTCCCTCATCAAGGGAAGTATTTACTAGAAATGGAATGAAGTCTGAGAATGGCAGGAAAAGATGTAGAAATGTGTGTTCAGCATCTATCCAATGACTTGTGGATCAAAGAGGTTTATGTGAATTTAAGAAAAGTCTGGATGAAAGACTGGGAAGAAAGAACTATGAAAGTATTTCTAAATAAACTGTTTCAGGAAATGCCCTGCTCTGCAAGTGATTCAGCTATAGGCAATAATGTTTCCCATATTTCCAATTAAGCTGTTTTGCCTATGTTTTTGCCTATGTCTCTCAGAAACAATATTACAACAATGAGGTTCTTATGTTCGGAGACCTGAGCAACTCAAATCCCTTGTTTCCTCTAAAGAATAAATACATTATTAGTCATTACAATGTTGATCCTTTAGCCACTTTGTTCTTGGAGAACTATTCCCTTCCTCTGCAGAAAAGAGGGGAGAAGACTCTGGGGGTTATAAGGCAATCAAGTCTTTTTTCTTACTAGAGAACTAGATAGGATTTCCTGAAATGCATAGAAGAAAGCTAACATTACTATAAGCAAATAAGCTCAGAATTTTTTGCAAACACTTTTCAGAGCCTCACTTCTAATGCATTTTGCAAGTGTAACAAAACACAGTAGACCTTTCTGTAATACGGCTTTTCCAGATTTAGAAGCTTGTCTTGTTGCAAGAGTACTAAAAGAGAATCTGTTAATGTAAACTGAGGAAAAACTCAGTAGATGGATATCATTAGCTCCTAAATTTCAGTGTTCTTTCAGAACATGTCCAGGTTTCAGTTCTAATCAGACATACAATACTTAACCTGGGATCTAAATACAGTATCAAGTGGGCAACCAGATGTGTAAAATATGTTGTCATGGAATATTGTCCTCAGACCTAAGACATTCAATGAAGTTTTGGTGATAAACTTCTTTGCATGTCTTTCGATCATGAGGCTGATAAAATTTCTTCTCCAAACAAGTGATCAGGTCAGGCACTGGAATGGGCTGCCCAGGTTAGTGTTTGAGTCACAGTCCCTGGTGGTGTCCAAGAAATGTTTAGATGTGTTACTAAGAGACATGATTTAGTGGGGTTACACTGGTGGTAGGTGGATGGTTGAACTTGGTGATCTTGGAGGTCTTTTCCAACCTTGATGATTCTGTGTTAGCATATCCAGATTTGATCTGTGCTAGAGGCTAATTTAACTCTAGGCATTATGAAGAATAAAAGGAGTTCAAAACAGTACCTGTGCCAGTACTGTCAGAGACAGTTCCCTTGCTCAATACTGAGTGGGTGAGGTCAGAGAAGACCAACAGGAGAAGAAACACAGACAGAAAGAGCTCTGAGTCACCATCAGGTGGGGAAAAAAAAAAAAAAAAAAAAAAAGCGTACATCAGAAAAGATCTGAAAGTTTGTTGAGAGGACTCATACTGTCTAAAAATAAAGTTTCTACAGGAAATCTAATCTAAAATTTCTACAGAAAACCTAATCCCATCTGATATGCCTAAACCGTAGCAGGACATACAGGGGGCTCTTCAATGCTGTAAATGCTGTTAGAGATGGAAACAGAGCATTCCAGGTAGCCTGGATTGTCTTAGGATACTTGCCTGAGAACAAAACAGCCACCATGGATTAAAAAGCTTGCCAAGAATTTTCTGCTCCTTAAAGTCTGCCTCAACTTGTACAATAGAATGCATTGCTACCCTTCTTGTTGTTCACCTTGACAGAGTGCATAAGATAGTTTCATGAACATGTCATAATTGAAAGTCACAATCAGGATTGTGTTGAAGGAAGAGCCTGAGCTTCATTGGCAGATCAGTTCTGACTCGCAGTTTGTGGACAATGGTGAAACCATATGTGTGGCAAAGAAAACACATGCAGAGCACAGGAGAGCTATGAGGTTTTCATTGTCATAGATGTGGTTAAACAGCTGTATGAAACAGATCTGCGCTGACACAAAGATTAATGCTGTCAGATAGTGTGGAATCTTTTAATATGCTGTTTTATGGTTTTCTTTGGTATTTGTATTTAGCTATCTCTCAGTCTCGGAACTGATTACAGGGGACAGTTAACAACAATGATAACATACGATTTTGTCAAGATATCTAACCTTGTCTTCCCACCTTGGCTCCTGGATTTAGGCAGTTAATTGAATATCTTATGTTTTACCAGTAGAGTTTGTTTTGCATTTTGGTGACAGGACAGAAAAACAGCTACCTCACTACCACAGTCCCTTCCCCATTTTTTGAAAAATGGAATGCAAAGAAGGTAGAGGCCCTGAGCACTACTATTCACAAAGCTGACAGGAAGCACAGCAGTCAAATTTTGTAAAATCTCCCACAGATTTATATGCTCCTACAATTCGAAGGACTTACACTATTGTCTTCAGAACAGTTGATGTTGATAAATTTGCACTTTAGTACTTTACAGAAACTATTACAGAATCAATTTCTGATATCTAAGCATGGTATTTTGCAATGAGGATAATTGTCCTTGGACATGAATTCTAAATGAGAGCAATGTGCCACCAGCTGTTACAGTGCCAGGATCTGACAACAAAAGCTTGTGCATCATACCATCATTTTCAAGCCAAAGTTTTTGTAGAGATGGAATAGTCTTGATCAGGAAACATGATGAATTGATTCCACTTTGATACATGAGCAGAGAGTGAAAACAGCACACTAGCCATTACTGAAATGAAATTGTGGATATGGAGGAGATGAGGTGGAAGAAAAAGCAGTGAAATCAGGAAAGTTAAAAACAGAGGAATAAGTGGGGTAAGAGAGGGAAGGACAGACATTAGCTTAACCCCCCTAAAAAAAAAATAGGGAGAGGAAAACAAAATAAGGCAAAACAAAACAAAAGCAGAAGGGATAAGGAGAAAATAAAAAGACAGAAGAGGAATTTACATGAGGCAAGTATTGTTCTTTCGTTTACAATCAGAGTTGACTGAAATCATTTGTTATTTACTTTGGGAAACTGGGGGCTTTGATGGCATGGGGAAGACACTTACTTCATGTAAAAGCTAAATGCACATGTAAAAGGAGAGTACTGGAAAATAACTAGATTAAAGTCATGGTCCAACACAAAAGCTTCTTATATCTCAGATTTCAGGTTTTTCTTTGTTTGTTTCCTTCTTTTTGTGGGTGGAGGTGGTTTCTTTTTTTCTCCTGGGGGAGTAATAGAAGACATGGGAGAATTTTCTAAAATTACAGTATATTAGTTACATCAGAACAACAATTTAACCCAGAAATCCCTGTTTTTCACCAGGCAAAAAGTTAAAATTATATCAACTTTTGTGAATTACAAATGTTTAAGTTAATTCCAAGACGAATCCACTTGTGAGTATGTTGTAGAACTTTAAATCAAGGCTATATCCTCCCAGCTATTTATATCATTCAAATAGAAGCACAACTCTGATGTTTCAGGTTGTACCATGCAAAATGGAATTCAATTACACATTGATAAACGTGAGTTCAGTTACCCATTTGACAAAGCAGCATCATGATAATAAATTCTGAAATAAAATATGTGTATTTTGATCATTCAAAATAGCTATGGTGGCTTACACTATGTGGTCTGCTTATGGAAAAAAAAGAAGACAAAAGAGGAGATCTGTGTGGCAGAATTTGAACAGAATAGGGATAAAATGCAGAAGTATAGCAGTCCGCTTTGTGTACTGGAGCAGAAAATGAAAAATAGCTTGTGTGTCTCTATAACTTAATTCAGTTACAATATGAAGTGAACCACTTCTATTAATTTCTGCCATCTTTTGGTGCCGTTTTTGTTCTTTCTCTGGCAACATGAACACTGGCTCATGAGGTGCAATGCCACTGCTGAGTGTGGCTGGTGGGTCTCACCAGCTTCCTCAGATCAGAGGACACAGAAATGAACAGATCTCAGGCAGTGAGGGCATGCTTCTCCAGGGGAAATCAATGTCCATATAACTGAGTTGAGATATACCGAGGAACCAGCATCCTAAGCACTTTCAGGGGAGATTCAAAATGTGTGATTTCCAGTGAGGCATTTAGAGTGCAGTGGGGTTTGTGAGGTATATGGACTTGACTCCCAGAAGAGCATGAAAACTAATAGGAAGAGTCATAAGGCACTGAAAATCTTATTACAATCTAAGCTAAGCTAATTTCTCTATAGAACTTAGAATAAAAGTCAAGTATTCTCTTGAAACATGTGCAGAACAACTAGGCAGGCATTTGTATCTGTTATCATTGCTGTTATGATAGTAAAAGTAAGAAGGCTGTAAAAGGAAAAAAGTTTCCACAAAGAAAAGTTGAAAAAGCCTTACCTAAGAAATAGTCTATTATGGAAAATTCATTCAACAAGTGAACTTAATGCACATTTGCATTAAAGCATATGTGTAATTTACTCCTTATTTATCAAAAAACTTAAGTCTGTTACACATGTAGTCAGTAGAACCAAAGTATACATGCAAAGTTAAACACAGATTCAAATGCTTTGTTGAAACTGGGCACAGGCTATTTGTCAAGAAACTGTGGTTCTGCTCTTAACAAATTTGGTAGTGGTATGCAGGTTACTTCCCTTCTGTGCTTCTCAGTTACCATCTGTGGGAGTACCGTACTGCAGCTCTGACATACAAAGAACTAATGAATACTTCATGAGACTCTCAGTTATTATTTAATCACAGCTCCTTTATGAGTTGATGGAATTTATGTTGGCTTGATACAAAGGGAAAATAGCACAGCATTTTCTGAAATGTAATAGTGAAAACAAAGCTAAAAATAAAGTAAGTTAATATTAAAAATAAGAGAAGTACAGAAGAGAAATATGAGGAGATGATTTGAAACTAAATACAGACATTTGGATGTCTTTACCAAAAAGATCAATGCAACAGCATAAGACAAAAGTGCTCATTTCTATGCTGTGACATATCTTTTCATATTTGTATCGAGGATCAGCTCCTTCCAAGAACGTCCTGTGAAACTACTGACTAAAATGAGTGTGTGCTGAAATGAATTGCAAGTAGAATGAATAAAACAATAAAACAATCAGGTGTAAACTAATCAAGTTTTTTTCTGAACCTTTTTGTACTCTTAGAATGTTAGCTGCAGTATGGACACTATAGCTATTCAAAAATGAAACCTTTTCTTTGCCTATTAAACTCCTACCATCAAAGTTAACAGCCCAATCAAGGTTATTAACTCTAAGGTTAACAAGTTTAACAATTTGATTATTTAAATTAATTGGATGCAGGGTTCGTTCTTCCAGACCACTGTTATTATGGCTGGTCTTATGTAGAGCTTCTAGTACTTCAGATTTTGTAACATCTGTGTGGCAAACCCCAGTTCACTGTGCACATACTGCGTTATATAAAATGTTGTAATAGGGTGTGATCTAAAGCTCTTTGAAGTCAAAGAAAAGACTCCCACTAACTTCAAAGGATTTTACATTAGGCCCTGGGTAATTTTTTTTTGCAAGGCTTTAGTACTTGATAATATCTAGTATAGTAAGGAAAGTGAGAGTGAAATTGTTGGCAGGCTTAGGAGGTCTTCCTTAAAGAATTTCTATGTGTATCTGGTTATTTCAGGTCAGATAGCGGCTAACCCAAAGCTGCATTTAATTTTATAGGTCCTGCAAAAAGAGAAGCCTACAAATGAAAACACAGCTTTTTTGACAAAATTGAAAAAACACTACTTTCTTTGGGATAACGTGCTTACTTTGGCCCCTCCCGAAGTGGTATTTTTTCACACATGTCATTTACATAATTTATTTGTTTTTTGTTCTTTTTAATGAAGAATAATATTTTACAATTAAAAACCTGTAAATTTTCATTTCAGGAGTGTAAAATCAAAATACTTCGGAAACAAAAAATTATTTTGAAAGCATTGAAATACGTTAGGTTTTCAATATGATACTTTGGCATGCCTTTTGCCTACATTTCCCAAAGATTTTTCTTTGATTTGTAAACAGATTTTGTCTCCTCCAGACTATATTTGTGTCAGTGAATTTACTGAGTGCCAGATGTCATGTTCAGCGACAAAACTCCAACTTGTGGCTCTTTCTTTTCACAGCAAGTTCACCTTTCATTGAGATCTTTGCAATGGGTCTAGCTTTAGCTCTCCTTCTCTTCATTCTCTCCTTCCAAGATTCTGTGCAGGTTACACATACAGCATATGTTGAAGAATTTAGAAGGTTTGATGTAAATTGATCCAAAAGTAATGCCTCCTATTTATTTCTATGGAAATTACAGCAGATACAAAGAGCACAATAACACTGTTTGATAGAGGAAATTCTCAGCTACAAAACATTATTTTTCAACATAGTCAACCACCATTAGCTATGCTTTTTTGCCAGTGATGAACAATACGTTTAGCAAGCATCAACAAATGTCAGTGGGTGCCAGATTTTCTGCACGGAGGAATTCAGTTCCACCCCTTCACTTCATCCACACCTCAATGTCAGATGCCATTGTGTCAGTCTGTTTCTGTCAGTCTGTCTCTCTACTGCCATCTGTCACACAGCAACAACTTGTAATGGAATTTTATTAGGAAAATTCAGCCTGTACTGTCATGCCACCACCATCTGCCTCTGACGTTGTAGGCCAACATCATAAATTAGGAGATGTTGTTTTCAGACCAGTCCTCATAGCATGGGCTGGTAGCATTCCATCTTACTTCGTTTTTGCCTCACATATAATAAAATATGGGTCTCCATTGCCTTTAGAGTTGCAACGCTATTGTAGAGACAGGACAGTCACAGGTGACTGTTGCACATTTCTCTCTCACTAACGTAATGTGCAGGAGACTGAGCTCTACTGGTATCTCACCGTGAAACAGAGTCAGTGCTGGAAACGTGATCACAGACCGGACTGCGGCAGGGAAATCAAAGATTTGCTTTCCAGTACTGGTACTCTGAACACAGGCAGATGGAAATGCTCATGGAAGGTCTTCTCTCAGGTACTGCTAGAGATAGAAAGCTTTCCTACCAAAGAAAATGTTAGCCCATGCAACTATACTTGTAGTTCTCTAAGGTGTATGTCCAATTTATATCTTGGCTTACGTTTTTGGGGTTGTGGGGAGTTTGATAGAGAAAGCATGCATCTGCGCAGTGGTTTGTGGTGTGAGAGAAGACAAAATTTGAAGTAAATTAATTTTGCAGCAGAGAGAAGTAGTGTGTATTTACCAAAACCAACTTGGAATACTTTGCTTCTTTTTATCCAGTTAGACCCTCCAAAATCACTTCAGGGTGGCTGTTTACTTGGCAGAATACATACAATCTTCATAACATTTTTAGGAAAGTCATTTCTTGATAGCAAATTTCAGATTAGCGACTTCTTTCCATAGTTATGAGCGTGTATTTTATCTTCTATATACAAAATCTCAAGTAAATGCAGACCAGTTCTTTGAAGATCAGCAATAAACAACTTTCTAATTTTAGGTTCGATTTACAGTAAATCTGGATGGATTGTTTTCTTTGACTTCTCAAGGTAAATGTTAGAGTATGTCCCTTGTGTTTAGAATGGTGTGCTACAGATCAAGGGGTGTGATCCAAAATGTACTAAAATCAATAGAAATCTTTCACTCGGGCTTTTGATCTGAACTTAACATATAGAACAAAGTAATCTCATTTACTGTCAATCTGATGTTATAGATTAAGTTCTCTGATGGGGAAACTATGAGCTAGCACAGTTTTTAAAAGGCTCATACATAATTTATAATGAAAATACAAGTACAAGGCATTTCAAACAGGAAAACCCATAGGAATGGAACTCAAGGAAGATACGTTAAATACTTCCTACACCTAGAAAAACAATTTGAACATGTACTCACGTTTCATAGGCTGTAGATTCTTCTTCAGTAGTAGGCAGCGTCATGCAAATCAAATGGCTCAATGACCTTAGTTTATAAACCCTTGCACAGTAGAAGGCAGTGTCAGATAAAAGGCAGCATGCACAGCACTTGTGAAATAATGCTATGACCAGTCAATTCCTTAAACAGTGCGAAGTAGTGGGGTAGGAAATCTGGTTATTCAGAGAGCAAACAACCCCCATGTGTTGTAGTTCCATTCTGGGATTAACTAACTGCCATCTTGATCATACACTTAGCAGCAAGTGTGCTGGCTTTTGAGTTGTGTGGTAGCCCCCCAATTTGATCACTTACAACAGCAAAATCCAATTTCCAGATTGTTCCTGTAGCACCAGCTGATGCTGACATCCCACTGGAAATCATCTCTGATAAACAGGTATGCCATTTTGGGCTAGTTTGCCTCTAGTTGATTCCACTACCTGAAAATGAAAAATGTTATACCTCTTTCAGGTGTTGATGTTACTCTCTGTTCTAAAGGCTGTCAGCTAGAGAATAATTATCACAAGCAGTCAATTTGGAATTATATTTCATTCTATGGAGGCTGATACTTGTGCCTGCTGAGCACTAGAACAGTGCACAATGATGCATGGGAAAGGGAAATGTCATTATTTCTCAGAAGCACTGAGCAGTTCTTCCTCACATTCAGATGCGTTTGTCATTCATTCATCACTTTCAGTCATTATCACTGACAAAGTGAGAGAGCTTAGAATATGGCCAACATCTACAGCCTTTTTACAGTTTCTGGTTTACCAAACACAAAATATTTTCTCCTGCAATTAAATCACCCATTTCACATCAAATATTCCAGGGCTTCAAAAGATTGTATCACAATTACAGCAACAGAGGAATTTATGAGTACAAAAGGTTTGAAAAATCACCAGACTAAATATAATCATCTGTCATCCTTGGATGACCACAAAAATCTAATACATGAAGATATGAAGTCCTTGAGAGCTAGCCTTAAAGATAAATATCATCTTAATAACTTTATCAAAAATTGGACAAAGCAGTCCAAAAAAATAAAGCTGAACCATGAAGAACTCCTTGCACAAATGTATCTCCAATCCCATTCCTCCCAACAGATATATTTAATATCAGCTTAAAATCCTTCACCTCCTACTTTCTGTAACCTATTCCATGTGTCACCATTCCTGAAACTAATTTTTTTCACTAACATTCCAGTGAAATTTCCCTTACTGTAACTGCAGCTTGCAATACAGTATTATTTCATCCACAGTGAACTTAGAGTTGTATTTTTATTTTCTTGCTTCTTTCTGTAGTTTTTTATGTATTTCAAAGACAATAATCGTGACTCCCATCTGCACAGAATTTAAACATCACTTACAATTCTTTGAGGTTACTAGAATGTTTTGTAATTTTCTGTACTTATCCCAAGAGAACTGTGCTATTTTTGAAGATCAGTGCCCAAAACTAGAATAGCATTTATGCTAGGACCGTGTTGATACCAAGAAGAATGGAAGATTTTCTGAGTATATTTTCCATATGACACCTCTTCCTGGAAGTATCAGATGCCTCCTGGCAATAAAAGAACAAAGATGAGAGCCCTCAAATAGAATGAATAATCTTCTGCACTGACTCATGAAGCAGCTACGATATCAGTATGCATCCATACTTCCATACATCTATGAGATGAGGAGAATGTCAGTTTTCTGAAAGTGCATGAGGACTTGAGCAGAAGTTGCTTCTAAGGCAGCATGAAACACTTCTTTTTAAGGTGAGTCATCCCTCAGAAAATGATAATGACACACATCTCAAT
This sequence comes from Tragopan temminckii, assembly GCA_028571105.1. Lineage (NCBI taxonomy): Eukaryota > Metazoa > Chordata > Aves > Galliformes > Phasianidae > Tragopan > Tragopan temminckii. The sequence goes on from JAOWBP010046595.1 coordinate 12,990, forward strand.
TCATAAATACAGATCACCATCATGGACATCTTCAACCTTCCTAAAGGGAGAAATACACTCATTATAACCACCTAGATAGGGTAGATAAATCAGCGTCAGAGTGCCGAGCAACATGAATCATGTCCCAGTTTATTTCTATTGTTGTCATAGAGACTATAAGGCTCCATGTAAGTAGAAAAATAATTGTGGCTTCAGACAGTGAAACCAGTGGTTAAAATATATCAGAGCAGGAGTGGGAGCTTACTTGTTTGGGCAGCTGTTCTCAAAGTTTTGATTCTAAGTAGTTTTTGCTTTATTTAGTGGTATATAGTCCAATTTGGTCACTGTCTTGAAGATGGTGTACTGCAAACTTAATAGCCTATTGTATTAGAGCAGAAGTGGTATTAAGCAATGTCTCACAAGAACTTGTGATATTCAGGAGTCCAAAAGATCCGTTATCATGTGACCAGTTAGCCAATACGGTGCCACGGAACAGCAGCAATACATTATTGATTATATAACATTATAGACAATTCTTCAAGCCCAGATATTAGTGCTGTTTAGAGGAGCCTTCTGGCAATGCAGCAACATTTTCTGTATCCAGTTGAAAATAGTTTCACCTTTCTCATCTCAGCCCAGAACTTTTCTTCCTTAGGTTTTTTCAACACCATCATGATTGTGTCCTTATATCAGCACATGGCAGTTTTTACATTATTGTTTTGTGATATGGGGAGAATGCTCTGCATTTACATGTTATGGGCAAGGAAGGACACTTTGGTGAGTGGCAGAATAAAACACAGGTTTTCCAAATAAGACTGTTTTTCCTTTTCACTCTGGTTGTGTGGATGGTGCACAGATTGACTCACACAGATTTGATCAAGCTCAAGTTTTAGATTTTCACCTTCAGGAAAACTATATTCTGCTTCTTCCAGCTATAATCTCAAGTACAGGATTCTTAATGAGGAGACTAAAAGTGATACATTTGTGTTTGTACCAACTGTCTTGCTCCACAGTGAAGATGGGAACAGTATTTAAATGACTTTTCTGCTCCAATAATTTTGATTCCCACAGCAGAAAATTAATTTATCTCTTCTCTGCTAAAAAGAATTCAGTGTGCCTTTACTGGATCCCATCTGGAATATCAACAGAGTAGAAGCAGGCAACAGCACACCAAGTTGAAGAAATGGAATACAGAGATGTTCCAAAAGACAATTATATTCTTAACAGATCCTGATGGCAAATATGTCTAGTATGTTGTGCTAAACACAATACAAGCAAAATCTGGATGATAAAGAAATGATAAATAAGTAGCAAACAAGATAACTAAAAACAAGCATTTCCATGCAACACAGCACAGTGCAGAATTCCACATCCAGGGAGGATTAAACACTGACAGCAGCGTAACATTTCACCAGATACTAATACGAATCTCTCCTTTCCTTTTTCATACTCTTACATAAATATCTGCTGCTGATAAGCAGTACCCAGGATGAAAAAGAGGTTACTGGCTAGATAGGCCTGCAGTAAGCTGGAACTGTATGCTAGTAAGCCTGTGGGTGCAGAGCCATAGACAGTACTCTACTTTCAAAGGCAGCATGAGCTTGATGAGCATGAGATCAGCTGTGTTCACATCTTCCTCCTGCCTTCTTCCCTCAGTAGAAATACTAATCAGCCCAGCTTTTGTAAGGAACAAAACAAAATATCTGAGCAATAAAACAGTGTGAACAAAACAAAACCACAGCTATACTGGCTAAATTTGCATTTAAATCTTTCTATCTGAGTGCTGAATTGCAGGTTCAATGTAGAACCTGTTCTTGGGAATATCTACCTTGTGCTTACAGTCAGAAGGTAGACAGAGGGGTACACTCCTTCGTATTTCTCTTTCAAGGCTGGGTACACAGCCATATAACATATTGGTGGCATAAAATTCACTCCTGGAGTCACCAGATCACTTCCACTTAACCATGTCCTAATGCTTCTGCTGTTCACAGTTGATCTTCACATCGGTTTATGACAGAACATTGTGGCGAAAAGCACTAGTGGTTTATAAAGCAAGGATTGTACTAGGAAAGGAGAAAATCAAGTGAAAATACTTCAGTGTCGTTCATTCTGAAATAACAATGCTACTTTAAAGATGAACAGTTCCCATCACCTCTACTCACGTATGTGATTGTTTGGAAAGAGGAGTCAGAGTTTAAACCAGTGATTGAGAAGCTTTCTGTCAAAATGAAGCCTGTTGAGGTATTGAGTAAGGAAAGAATTTAATTCCAAGCATATTCAGAAGGTAGACAGTATTCAGCTTAGCACACAGCTAGAGGCCTTCTGGCAGTGGGATGTATCACAACCACAAGGTACCCAAAGAGACAGGAAAAATGTCCAGCCCAAGGGAATAGAAATATTAGTGCCTGTATCAGAGTGAAGTCCACTATTATGTTCGGTAGTCTCAGCTATTCTGACTGCCCTTGCTCACTTGAATATGTATCTATAATTGAGTAGATTTGTTTGAAACCATCTGTTTCAGAGCAGGGCCTAATGAAAAATACAAAAGGCCCTGGAACAATTAATGAAATGTGTGTGCCATTGAATGAGAAAGAAATGAGGAGCCAGATGGCAGGTGTCAACTCTGACTTACAGCTACAGAAAGTTGCCTGGCTTTCCCCTCGGAGAGAAGCAATTAACTATGGTAAAGCTAGATTGTCAACTGTCTTCTCGTAGCCTGTCTGTGTCAGAGGGGGTGGAGAAGATGGGTATAGTTCTCCCTGGATCTAAGGACTGTTTTGCACTTTCAGAGAACAGCAATGATTCTTAGACTAGTTTTCATGGGGTTGGTAAGCAGCATCCTCAGCAGATCATGCAACATCTGGGAGGAATGAAAGCATCATCACACTGGTCATATATATTCCATACTCTCCTTAAGATAAAGGATGTTGAGGAGTTGTGCAATAATTCAGTGCTCTTGCTCTGTACAAGCTGAAGCTGGCAATGCATTTTTTATACTAAGTCAAATCCTGTCCTAATTTACCTTCTGTGTATGATAAAGTATTTTTGAGTATTTGGGTTGTGTTTGCCCGCAAGACATGAATGCTTGCATTTTATCAACCCTTTTGGCAAAGGAATTCCAGAACTACGGTGAAGAATCCTATCATACAAAATATTACTTTTTCTTTAAATAAGGTCTTTCTTCCAGTATTCTTTTCTTTTTTACCATTCCCAGGCTCAAATTCAAGGAAAAAAAAAGCCAAAACAGAGAAAGGCCAAACCACAAAATTTGGCTCCCAGTAAAGATATTAAAGTATTATAAATCCAAATCATTGCTTCTACACGTTAAAAAAAATCCTGTTTGCCCATATGTTTGAATAGGAACATTTATTATTTCATGTGTAAGATCCCGCATGAATCTTAAATGCTATTTATCATATTCTGCCAGCTCAGTTTCTGAAAAGCAAAGTGCAGTCCCCAGATCAAATGAATCTTTTGGGACAGATTTTCAACCATATAAAATATTTTATATAAATGTAAAAGAATATATATGTGTGTGTAATATGAAGTTAAGAACTCAATAAAATAAATTCTAACAGTTACTTGGCAAGTATAGTCTAAGCCATTAATGTTTCACAGAATATTTAAGAAATAAGACTGAATTACTATGATAGGACCTTGAATTTTACATTCTTGCGTTCTTAGGTTTTAAAGTGATATCAGAATCATCTTGTTAGTCTATGAACAAAATTTACAGTTGAGTTTCAAACAGCTCTATTTCTAGTATGAAAATATGATATGAAATAGACCCTGAAAAGAAATAGAAGGGACAAAAGAAGAAATAAGGTTTTTTATTTCCTACAGTGAAAGAAGGACAAGAGAAATGTTGACTTTTTCCCAGTAAAGCAAACATTAATATTACAAAAATGACAAAAAGGTAGCCAGGAGCACAGGGTGCTTTTCCAAAAGTAAGAAGGGAACAGGGTCATGAGAAGAATCCCAGAAGAAACATAAATGAATGAACAGTTCCAGTGTATGGAAAAGAAGCTAGTGGAAGCTAGTAGGATATTTAAAGAAGTATGTCTTCATAGGGGGAGGAATCCATTTTTCTTCCAAGCTTGGCTGTGTCGTTGAAATACCATCAGACCACACAGCTAAAAATAGGGGAAAGAAGAAGCCAGAATCTGCCAGAAGTTACTCTGAGTTATTTGTTCTGTTAGATTTTGAGTCATTTTTCTTTTACTCTTCATGCCCATAGGGTCATGGTAACTACCATAACATGCTCTGTGTGTCATTATCCCATGAACAAAACAGTTGTGATTTGAAATATGATTATTGATCACATGCATTTTCTCTCTTCCATTGAGCAGCGACTATCCTTGTCTGTAACTGAGGATATATACTTGAATCTTTCAGCCTCCAACAGTGGCATGCATATCCGTGGTAGGGTTGTTATCAATAACTAGAAGTATTGAACATAGCTTATTTCTCCTCCACATGTAAGCGATGCCTATCCTGTAAAAGCAAGTCTTATATCTTTCAGCACTGTGTTATGTATGTGATCATCAATAGCAGTAATAGAAACCACCCACTACAGTTTCTGGAGAAAAATGCCTTGAATCAGGAGGATCTGATGAAATTATTCCAACAAAATGGAATACTGGTTTTCCTGTAGAAGCTGAACCCTTCTAATCATATTCTGTAATAGTTCCATCAACATGACTTCTAACAATCTCTGCCACAAACTTGCCATCTACCCAACAGTCTCTTCAATTCAGCTGTCCCAAACCTAGGAGCCTTGTTAGAAACAAACATATAATTACTGGTTGCTGCAGGAGAGATATTAAGCTGCAACTTTCTTAGGTAACAGCAGTGGAAGTCGCTGCTTACTGAGAAGAGTGTAAGGCTTGTTCCCTACAGGGTGTGAGTCTTAAGGAGTCCCTATGAGGTATTTGCAGGTTTCTGATCCTCAGTGCCTTCAGGTGTAGAGAGCCTACCCAGCAGATGACAGGCCCAGAGAGCTATGCTGCCATCTCAAACCACAGAAAGCAGTGAGCAGGCCTGTAGAGCAGGGAACTAGTGCAAAGTGACACAGCATGGTGACCAACCCCTCAGAACACTACGCCATCTGCTTTCTCTAAGCTTCTAGCAGCCATCAGGACAAATACAGCTCCTCAGAGCTCCAGCTAGTCTGTGCACCCACTCACATTCTGGGCTGCAGGTTTGTCTTAGGTGACTCTTAGAGATGGAGGGTGGCAGTAAGTACTGCTGTGAGAGATGTCCCCAAATAACACTTCTCTGTCTGATGGCTGAGTGTCAGGAGGAAGTGAGTAGACTAAGGAGAACCTAGGAAGACTGTGAGAGAATTAAGGTACACAATTCATATTTTTATTTAATCTCTTCATAGTAGGAAGAGACACTGGAAGAAACAGACAAGCCCAAGGCATCAACATCAGGCTCCAGTACTAGTGACTTCACCAGAATTTTGTTACTTTTCTTTCTAACCACAGTAAACTTCTGGGGTCTTATGGGATCCACCTGTCTGAAAGGGGCAAATTTTTCTTCACCTGTAGGTTATTTAAAGCTGATTGATAGGACATTAGGCTAAGATTGAAGGCTACAGGTAAGGTAAGTGATGGGAATGTTACTAGGAGTATTTATGCTGGTTCAAGGAGCACCAAGGATCTGGGAGACTCTTGCTGGTTACTGAGGGCTAAATGTGTGTATGGGTTAAAGCAGAATTAGGGGGTGTTTACAATAGACTTTAGAAGAAAATACGTCACTAAGAGAACAGTTCTGTGCTGGACCAGGCTTTCCGGAGAGGTGATTGATGCCCTATGTCTGTCAATGTTTAAGATGCTTTGAGATAATAGTCTTAATGATGTGTTTAAATTTTTGGTTGGGATTGGATTAGTTTCATACTTGGACTCATTGATCATGATAAGCCCCTTCTAACTGAAGCTATTATTCTATTGTAATATTTCTTCTGTTCTGCCTGTAATCTGAGGAACAGAGGGAGAGAGTATGAGAGTAAGCGGATGTAACCTTTCCATTTTTCTGTTCCTGATAGTCTCCCAAGATTAGATATATTTTTCTCTTCCTGCATTGCAAACAAATACAGTGGCTTTGGAGACTTTCATAGATAGACTTTACTCCATAACCTTATTTCCTTTCTTCAGGTTCTGGTTTGCATTAACTTCCTTAGGAAGTCCAAAAAAAGTATCTTTGTCTGTTGCTGTCTCCTTTGCCCAGATTCTATGTTGTCTATCTCTATTTTATCCAACACTGTTTTTGTGTATTCTCTTCTGGACTCTCCTCACAGAGGCAAAGCCTGTTGTCCCTCTGCTATTAAAACCTTGCCATGTAAACTGAATACAAAAGGGTATTTGCATGGGAAATTAAGTGGTGAATTGAATGTGCCGTAGCTCAGATTTATTTCATAAGTAATGAAGGAAATTTACGTGATTTGAAAAGAAGTACATAACAATGGTAGAAAGGGGTGGAGACTGCACAAGAGAAGAAGTAAAGCTGACTTTGGTGGTAGTTGTTTAAGATTTCAGAATGGATGGGATCAAAGAACTCTATCTGATAAGGTCAGTACTACCTAAACCAAGAGTACTTGAAAATTCACTTTGACTCAAGGAACTCAGTCTTCTGGGAATGCTTTGTTCTAGGAAAGAAAAGAAAACACGTTAACTGTATGTGCGCAGGTTTCTGCATATGCACATAAATCTGAGGTTCTGTTGTCTAATATGCTTTGAACATATGGATTTTCTAGGCCAGCTAGTTTTCAATGTGTATAAATAAGTGCACTTATCTATGTATGAGATTTTTGGGTGTGATTTTGATGCAGGAGTTTTCAGATGAAAATTGCAAAAAACATCCTATTGATTCTTATTCCTACTCTGGTGTCAAATTTTTATTCGTCAACAGATTTGTTACACTGCAAACATTTTGAAGTGCAGGCAAAACTTATGGCAAGAAAGGATAACTCTATCAGTGGTTTTTCTTCTTCTGTTTTTTCTTGGAGCTCTAATTATTTAATACTAAACGTTGAATCTGGGGTGCATTAAAAAGAGCGTGGCCAGCAGGTCGAGGGAGGTGATCCTCCCCCTCTACACTGCCCTGATAAGGCCTCATCTGGAGTACTGTGTCCAGTTCTGGGCTCCCCAGTACAAAAAAGATAGGGATCTCTTAGAAAGAGTC
>JAOWBP010046630.1:0-20146 GCA_028571105.1 Tragopan temminckii
AACCCCCCCCCCCCCCCCCCCCCCCAAAAAAAAAAAAAAATCAATGCAAAAGTTGAAATTGAAGTAAAAAAAATTTGCAATTCCAGATCACTCAAGATTTTGTAGTTTAGTGTGCTTCCAATGAAAACAGAAAAAAACGTCTCTCATGCAAACCCGTGAACATACTGTAGGTCATGGAAAAGAATTAGATGAGACAGAGAAGGGAAATGACACTTAGAGTCAATGATACATTAAGTGACTATTTTATCTTAAGGACATCAAGATTTATAGTCTCTGAAATATCCCAATGCACATTTTGATTTTGATGGAGCACTATTAAACTTTATGTCAGGTGAAGACTTCCATCAATACATGCGTTAATCTGGCCATTGGGATATCTGAGGAATTTCTGTGTAGAGAACTACAAATGTGCTAAAACTCACAGAGAACAACTATGAAACATGACACCGGGTGTTAAAGATTTCTAGTTGCCTCATATCGCCTAAAAAAGTTGAAACGGAGAAGACAGGTGACTCCACGGGTTGACAGTGTTGTCTTCTTACCTCATTCGTTAGCAAAGACAAAATAATTCAATTTTAGTTTGGAAAGAGTTTTTAAATTTACAGAAGAAAGAAGCCCTTCTTGTCTGCATAAGAATTGGAGTCTTTCCTCTGAATATGAAGGTGCACCTGTAAGTGCATGTCTAGTCTACACACATCTTTGATAGTATAGCATAGCACAATATAGCATAACCTGTTCAATGATCATGAGCTTATCAACAGCTGTGCAGTTCCTGAGGGGCAGTTCAGCAGCCCATTGTAAACTCATCTTACATGTGGAAATGAAGAAGTTTCTACATCATTTCATTTTATACTCTTTATCAGACTTAAGAAAAGATTTGAATATTTTAGAGCGACTTCATGTATTTTGTCAGGAACATCTTTTTTTCTCTTTTTGCTCAAAAGCTGAAGTGCCATTTTCAGTTTAGCAGCGTATGAATCAAACAGAGAAAAAAATATGTAAAAATCCAACCCTTATCAATACAAATGAAAGTGGTATCTTTCAGTAAGTGAAAACAACAATTTTAGGATCTTATGGTTTTATATTTGCAAAAAAAATAAAAAAAATAAAAAAAAATTGCATATTCCTCCTTTTTAATGATCAGAAACTTTCCTAAATAATTACAAGCTTAGAAGATACTGAAGAGATAGAATGGAACTGGGGCTAGTAACCACAAAAAATCATCGACTCATAGAATCATAGAATGGTCTGGATTGGAAGGAACCTTTAAGATCATCTAGTTCCAACCCCTCTGCTATAGGCAAGGACACCTCCCTCTAGACCAGTTTGCTCAAAGCCCCATCCAGCTTGGCCTTGAAATATATTAAATATCTTAAAATACTTCATTTAATGGAAATATTTCTAGCTTTGAATGAATCTTTACTTAAATTGTTATTTTGAGATGCTGTTAAAGTACAATCTTTCCAAGAATGTCTTAGTTGGAACTCAGATACATATACATGTTTAAAGCTTAGCTACGTTAATGTGAATTAATGACTGTGTTTAAACTCCCACTGCCTTCGGTGGAGAGCTTTGATAGGATTGAGCTCTTTGTCCTTCTAGATCTGTAAATGCTGGTAATCAGGTGTGAGCTACACATCTTGGCTAATCTTTCATGATCAATACAAAGAAATAAACATCTTGTATGGGATTCACCTGACTTATCTAGGACCTCTATCTCAAAAAGAATTTAACTGCACTCTGAAGCTGTTTATCTTCATTGACAGCAAAGACAAATGACTACCTGGAACAGAATGATCTACCTTGTGGACCAATACATTATAAAGGATGATCCCTTTCTGTTGTAACAATGCATCAGTGCTAAAGATCTCTATCAGTGCTTACAGCACTCCCTCTGTTCTTTGAGGCTGGTCCCAAAACATCTACAGACACAATCCCCTGTGAAGTAGCTGATTAACAATACAGGTGTCTGACAACAGTACAGCTCAGTGATCCAAGGTTTTGTATTGGATCCCCACAGAATGGTCATTGTCCCAACTGACTCTCAAATCTGTTATTGTAATTTTGTATCTCATTTTTGAACAGTACTCATAATACACATTGTACAGTTTACTCTTCTGGGTACCACCCACCCATGGCAGTATTTCTGTAAGTGCTTGGCTTATGCAGTCTGTAGTGGCAGCAACTGAGTGGTCACAGCAGCTTCTGATGCAGCTTGATAATGTAGATTCTTTGGCCTGCCCATAGGCATAATGAGATGAACATCCTACACAAAGAGTAGGAGGGGTTTTGGTCTGTGTTGATGAAAAAGGTCCAGAGATCCATTGCCTTGTTAATTCTACATAGATAGATGATTTTTTCTCTCTGACAATAGCAGTCTTTCTGTGGAGTATGAGCACTAGCAAGCAATGTCAGTCATACAGAAATTTTGATTGACATGCTACTTCTGTGCAGTTACCTGGAAAAGCAGAATGAGATAATACCAGACTTTGCAAAAGTCCAGGTGGACAGGAGAACACACTTTCAGAAATGTCAGATTATTTGTGCCTTGTGTTGCTCTGCTGATTTCAGACAAGAAAATAAAACCTCATCCTGTAAAGGAGTAAACAGGGCTTCCATAATTTCCCTTAAAAAAAAAATAAAAAAAAATCAAATAACACCAGTGCTAATCCCAGAACAGGATTAACAGCTTGGAATTTGGCATTGCAATGAAGTGCAAATATAGTTTATTAAACTTGTCAGTAATTGCTATTTTGGGCTTCTCTATAGTGAACGAGTCACCATTTTAATGTAGAGTGAAATTACTACTCACTGCCATAGAAAGAAACTCTTTACTTTAATATTCGAATTTTTAAAGCCTTACTATAAATTGCTAGAGGTGAATTGTACACTAACACTATAAAAATAAAATGGAAAACCTCTAAAGTGCTGCAATCCAGAAAATATATGCACTGTTATCACAGATCATAAATGCAACTACAGATAATTTTAAACATATGGTAAGCTTCTCCTTAAGTACTTATATTTTAGGGAGCATAACTGTGCTCTAAATCTTATTGTAGTTACAGAATAATTTTACTTCAAACATTTGTGTAGGTAAATCCAGAGCTGCTTATAATTATATTTATTGAAGCTGGATTGGTTTACAATTTGCAACTCATTAATTCAGTATATAATTCCAAATAAACAGGGAGTTTCTTGTGTAGCTATTTAACTCAACAGCAATATGTTACTGTAAAGTATTAGCTATCAACAGTTATTTCACGAGTAGCAGAACTAATGAGGTGCACTATGTCTGTCAGTTTCTTTCTGGCTTTTTCCTATACATCATTACGTCTTGCTGCTGTATTTCACACCCTCAGTTGCGGTCTCACTTCTTCTCCCACCACTGCCCGCCTACTGAATTTAGCTGAAATTGGTTAAAGAATTCCTTTTTCCATCCAAACATTGGTGAGAACCGACCCTGAGATAACAGCACAGTACAGAGCCTCAAGGGAATAAGCCATCCCTAAATTATGTGAACATTTTCACCTTTCTATAGTTCTAATTAGATAATATAAAAAATACATAGAAAGTCATAAGTGCTTCAAGAAAAAAAAAAAAAGAAAGAAAAATAAATCACCAAAGAACAACACAGCACATGCATAGTTTTAAAACCGTAATGCAAACAAATGCGCTTTGTGCTTCATCCCAAATACATACTTTTATAAGTAACAAGCTGAAAATTCAAGTTATTCAAAATGGTCAAAATGGGTGCAGACACAGCTATAACTACAGAAACATGAATTAGGTTTGATGCAAATATTTTATTTTGTCATTTTCTTAATGTTTTCAATTATTATTACTTTATTGCAGGGTCTGCAGCTTGTTGGCAGCTTGAATGAACAGTTTCCCCTGGATCAGATTTCTCACAGACACTTATCTAATGAGTGAGTGAGCAACAGATGTGATATCTCGACTTTTTTCATTTCTTTGAGATCTGACTAAAATGTTCACAGCTACTGAAGCTCATGAGAGCCATTTAATTCATCATGTGATAAAACTGTCTGTTTTTCTCCTGCTATCTCTTCTCTCACCCAAGTATTAATATATGGGCTATCATATTAGTTCCTCATTTTAGTACTTTTTTTTTTTTGAAGATTGATTTTCATAGACTACCTTATTATTTTCAAGATTTTTTCTTTTTTAATGTCAGAAGCCCTTTTATTTATGCTCAGAGACACAGCACTGTGAATATGTTCTGCCAGCATTGAACTTGTTCTAGCATCAGGCAGTTGATACTTCAACACTTGCAAAAACAAACTTTGATTTGCAGACTGAATAAGGGAAACTAAAAATACGTCTGAGTGGAACCAGAAATTAAATTTTGGGGATTATGGGTAGTAATAAGAAAAAGAGAAACAGATCATTAAATTCTAATAAAAAACTAATGTGTCTTTTTTATGATTATTAATAATAACACAATGGCAATAGCTTGAAACTCAATGGACTTCAGCACTATGTTGTGCAAAGAAAATAAAAAAAAATGACAATCTAGGCTCCTTGACTGCTGTGTTCTGAATAATCTTGATAAAGGAAGTATTGGTGTAGGCAGGAAGGGATAAGTCATATAGTCTGCCAGCAGAATGTAGTATTTTAAAAGGGAGAAATGTTATTTATTTCTTTTAAAAATATTCTTATGTGAGTAAAGTATATACAAGTGAGCTTCATATGCAAAAAGGTTGTGAATTGAAACAAAAAGAAATAGGTAGTAGTCCACTGAGTAGACTCTGAGGGAGAGCTGAAGATATGTTAAGGTAAATACACAGTACAGGAGGCTGATAAAAACCACCCCTTAGCACAAAATGTTAAATAAATAACCAAGTGCACATTTATATATTTTGGGAGCCAGTTTTTGTATGTCTGTTCCATGAAATAGATCTAAACAGCTCTGAGATCAGATTTCTCTGGTGAGGATTTGCAATGTAGCCTGGGCAGACACATGAAATGCAAACCAAAAAGTACTCCCAGGCGCCTTAATATGCTCCCCTGTGTCCTGTGCTCAGCCTGCTGTTAGACTCATCTTTGGCCCATTAAGTCTTCACTGGAGAATCAGCTATTATTCAGCCAAGAAAAACTGGTACAAGATACGTGAGCTGGAGACTGTAAATGTGATGATGGGTTGCAACACCGCATTTCCCCTGCATTATTGTTAGTCATCCATTTTCCTTGCACCATCAAATTCTAACTCTCTTCTGACACTGTTGGGAACCCTCCCAGTTGTCTTGCCAGCATTTGTGATGGTTATTACTACAAATAGTGAACTAAACTGACACAGCTACATTTAGCAAAAGAACTGAGTATCAAAGAAATAACCATGAATTTTGGTGCCTTTTAGTCTGAATATTGTTTATTGACCATTTTGTCCATAGCAAACAGTCAGTAATTTAAAATGACATGGATAATTAAATGACTTTATTTTTTACTCTTTTACTTCATCAGAAAATGTGGCGCTACTAAAGAAAGATTTGTAGGAAGAAAAGTTTTGATGAAATTTATCCACTAGATTTCTTAGGTCAGTTGCAATCTTTTTTCCCCCATAAAGCTTGAGGAAAAGAATTTGACAGGTCCAGCTTTAGCTCTGTGTCCTACCTGGTTATTTTGAGTTCTGCCCCTCTCTCTCTGTCACACCCTCTTATATTCCTCATTACATTTTCCATGGTTTAAAAGAATAAAATTTTATTGTGTAAAATGAGAAGTATTTTAGGACATTTCTGAACATTTTGCTGTATATAAGAAACTGTCCACCTATATCTATCACCGGAAATAGAAGAATGGATCATAAAAAGTCCAATTAGTCATGACTTTGTGTATTACCAAATATGAATCTCTTCAGCTTTACTGACATATCTGGTATTAAATGAGATTGAAATATAAATATTGATTCAAGAGGGGGTGGTCTGTTCTAGGTTAGGCAGGTGACTAGGAATTATAACATTATGTGGCAGTACTTAATGCCATGGTGTGAAGCGATTTAAAGTCAACATTGGTTTTACATGTGTTGTTTTTCAAGCAAATAAAGTGAAGGTGCTGGTGCTTAGTGCTTTCCTGTTATTTCAGATGTCCTTTCATAAACTACAACACATGAATACCAGAAATCAACTTGAAAATCTTTGTATGAGGAAAGTGCAATAGCTGACATGGTAAGAAAGAAAATTAGAGATCACAGAAAATACAGGAATAGAAATGCATGATTAACATGAGGAATAAGGTGTAGATCCTCTTTAACAAAGATTTTGGAGTGTTCTTGAGTGAAGGTCATTCTTTACTGTCAGGCGTTCAATCCAATTTCAGCAAAAATCATACAATGGTAACAAAACCTTAAGTCACAGCTGCCTGACAAGAGAATCATTACTATCTTGGTACTCTTAATTAAAGGAAAGAATGATAAGGATGCTAAATCTGAATTTTCTGAATCTGACTGACCTTCTAGAATGTGAATCTGGTATCAGTTTGAAAAAGAGTAATATGCAAATTAGAAAAGAGTACATCATAGTTGAGTTGGATATATACAAATTGGTTGTTTCACAACCATTATATACGATAGATTAAAAAATCCAGTATAATTTGAACTAATAGATTAAGTTCAGGTTAGATATTAAAGTATATGTTTAACATTTAAATAAGACTGGATTTAAGTTAAATCAAAATGTCAAATCTACATGACATATGTCTTTGACTTTCTCACAAGTCATTTTTTGGATAAATTTCTACATCATAATTTTTTTTTTTCTGAACTATTTTAGTTTACAATTCAAGGAAAAAATGGAACAGCTGTGGAAATTCTGGATATATGAATTTGACTCAATTTCCCTCAGACTTTAATAAAGATGCCTCTTCAGACTTGGAGGAGAAGGAATGGAGTGTAGACTGTGGTAGGGGTCAATCTATAGGTTTTTGGCATTTATAGTAACTTTCTGAAATTCAGAGATGAGCTAGGATTTTCAAATGTAGTTCAAGACTGTTAGTTCCAAATTAACTTTAAAAAATGTATGGAGTGAATTGTGTCCTGTTTGTAGAAACCTACTGTGTTTAGGAAGACAGTTATCTTCTACAGTCAGCTTAGAAATGTAGCTATCTCTAAAGGTCATTCACATTTTAAAAAACCTCCTGGCTTTCAATTGAGAAGACTTGACAGAAGCTGAATTCTTTATAAATAGACCCAGATCTTTGAGGTTTTGTCCCATTTCTGTTGGATAGCTCTGCAAACACAGGGTTGCTATGCTCTACAGGGGATTGCAGCGCATTTGTTAATCAAAAGCGCAAAACTGCAAGGTAAGGTAAAATGTTTGAAGACTGATTATCCATGTTTTTTTTCTTCCTAAGGAAGCCTCTGATTAATTGCTATATTTGTTAGTCAGCGTAATTCATCCGAATTCAAATGCCATATCAGTGCAGTGGTCTATTTATGGTGAGTAAAAATGCAATAAGTGAAGCATCCTTTCTGAACATAGCAATAGTTAAGCTTCTCCAGCTGGATACACAAGCTGAAGCTGATATGAAAAAATAACCCTGCAAAAACAAAAGGCAATTGAGCACACCGTGCTGGGGCAAGAGGAGGCAGCTCCTGTTAAAAAAAGATGGAGAACAATGATTCATTTCCTATGTGTTTTGGTTTTTTTTCCCCCTAGGCTTTTATACAAAACAGATTATTGTATTCTTTTAGTAGCATTCTTCTGCTGCTGCTGGGTAATGTAGGGGAGAAACCATTGCTTGTTAACTTTGGGTTATTTCTGAGCAAAACAGTGTTGCTTTGATTAGTCATCACTAATCAGAAGAAAACAGCTTTCTTGTTTTCAATAATGAAATTCAAAATTTGGAGGCCAAACTGAAATATGATTAATTATTGTAATATTAATCTAGTTTGACACGCCTTATACAAGGGTGTATCTCTTTACTTTCCTTTTACAAATATACAGTATTTTATACAATAATATCCTCTGTGAAAGTGATACCATTTTAGTTTAAAGCAAATAATGTTTTGTATTTACATCTTAAGCAAACACATAAAGAAACCGAGTTACTAGAAGCCCGAGTGTTTTAACGCCCTCCTCCCAAACCTAACAAACAAACTGAGCAAAACAGAACAAGAAAAAGTTCTTAAAACTGTTAAGAATTAGGTCTAGTATTCCATCAACATTTTTGTCACATCATTTCTATTTATTTAATTTTTGCCTTCTGGCAAAATAGTTAATGTCTTATTGTTTATGAATTTAATGGTTGTGTCTTTCTGTGATTAATGAATGCAACTGTTGGATATGGAAGTACCCAAGCTCAGCTGAATGGGAAAAAATTTCACTGATTTAATAGTACTAGGATTTCACTAATGATTTGAAGGAAAAATGATGCTCAGAGTATCTTATGACACTTTTTTTTTTTTTTTTTTTTTTTTTGCTTTTATACGTGATTCTGCCCTGGGACACAAATAGCAGTGGGGCAGCATTTCATTTGCAACAAGAAGGAAAGAATGGGGAAGGGAGGTGCAGGAGAAGTGAATGAAGAAGACTCATCTTGTTGGCAAATGACTGAGAGTACTCAACAGGAAAGATCAAAGAGTAGCCTGGAAAATAAGGGTAAGTTTACAGGGTATGTGGATTAATAGTTTCTCTTTTCTCCATCTGCTCATTCTATAAAGAGTTTGGCACAAGTGACTTTGTAAATAAATAGCAATCAGTGTTCAGAACTAACGTTGGATCCTTTGGTCTTACTGGTTATCTTTGTAAACACCTGCATGATCTGGAAAAGAAAGTCATACTCCTACCTCCAGGCATACCTAGAACAGATGTGCGCTATTGCTAGAATAATTTCCCTCTGATATATAAAATCTTGCCAGTGGGTTTCTTTCAGAAGATGAGATGATCATTGTTACGTCAAATGAGGAATATTTTGATAAAATAAGGATTATGTAGAAGTTGTATGTACAACATGCTGGAAGGATTTGTTTTAATTAGTCTTATGAGGCCTTATTCTGCAAACTCATATTGCCGTGTGTTGCCTTTGACACAGAGATGTTCTGCGTATACCAGCATGACATCTTATGTGAGCACAAATTTTTCAGCATGCCATCACTTAGATTTCTACCAGGGAAAAGGTAAGGAATATTCAAAAAATCTCTCAAGGACTTTCAACATAAAAACATGAAAGATGCTATTTAACAGATTTGAACATTTAAAAGCTTTTTTTTTTATTTTTGTTAGAAAAGTTAGTGATAGCGATTTAAAAATTAACTCTTCTGCTCCAGAATATATATTGGTGAATTATCCTTTTAGGATTTTTTCTGGAGCTTGCTGTCCCATTGATTTTGCTCTAAGGAGCAAATTCTTAAAAATTTCACTGTTACCTGCTTGCTGTAGCAAAGATGTGTTTTAATTTTACAACTTGAAAAATGTATCTCTGTGCAGAATATTTACATGCAATATTTTTCTTCTGGGACAGAGATTTTGAGTAGAATGAAGAAGGCAGAGAATCTTGCATCAGTACTTTCTAGCACAAAATATTCTTTTGAGATCCCCTGGTCCAAACCCTTGCTCAGAGCAGCGCCTGAGCTGGCCACCTAGGGCTGGCTGCTCAGGACCACATCCAGTTGGCTTACGTGTTTGTCCAAGGGTGGAAACTCCAAAACCTCCCTGAGCAGCCTGTACCAGTTTGGCCATCCTCATGGGAAATTACTTTCTTCCTATTCTTAAATGACTTTCGTGCATTTAGCATGTCCCTGTTACCCCTCGTTGTCTCACTGGGCACTGCTGGCAAGAGCCTGGCTCTATCTACTTCACTGACCCTTTTCAGGACTTTATTTTTTGTGTTTCTTGAATCACTGACACATAATTTCAATTCAAAGACAGTAAACTCTTCTTCAGAGCCTCGAAGGCTCATTCTAACCAAAGTAACTCAAATTGTGATGATTAATGGATTAACCAAATTTAGATTGAATTTTATTAGGCATTTCTTGACGCTATACATCATTGGCTCTCTGTGATACATTCTGTCTCTCAGTAGATATGGTAATGTGCCCTTCTGTTCAGGCATCTTTGCTGCAGATGTTGTGAGACTGACAAGTGCTTCTCAGTATATTCCCTCAAGACCCTCTAAGTTTAAAATGAATCTCAAAGATAATTTTCAGTTCCCTGCTTCATATATGCTAAGTTCAAGTTCACTGTATATAATTATATTGAGTGCCTTGTCATTACAGGGAACCAGTGTAGCTGTAGTTTTTTAACTCCACCTTTTTGTTCTCAACACCCAAATGATTTTACTTGGTATTTTATAGATGCAAAGTTTAGAAATGGCAGGGGAAAATACTGGAAACAGTCAGTGACCCAAAATCTCCAGGAGAATTGAAGAGCTTGTATCTCCGTATCTCAGAGAAATACTTTTCAGATTTCTTAGCTTTGATGGTTTGGGATTCTACTTATGTACAATTTATGAGGTCTAGTCACTTATTGTTAAAAGACTGGTTTCTTTTTTTTTTAATTTTAATCTATGGATGGGGAGTTTTGTCATTTTCTGAAAAGCTCTGTACCAATCACCAGATTAGACATGATGAGGAGTCATTAACCTTAATGATGACCACATCTGCACAGAAGTTGTGCTCAGGAGCCCACTGAATTTTTTCTCCTCCTTCTCTGAAAAAGGGAGCAAAAAGCAAGGATCCAAACTCTCCATTTGGGACTGTAAGATAATGTGACAAAGCAATGAGATAAAAATGATTCAAAGAAGGAATAAAAAGTGCTGTAAGGAGTATTCTGACAAAAGAAGAAGACATGTTGCTCATTTTTCTATCAACCATGGCCATGAAAAGCCTCGGTCCTGGCAAGGCTCTGGGAGATGCTCTGATGCAGCCCAGGGAATATAGACAGTGCTTTGCTGAGCTGAGGCAGTAAAATGCAGGCAAGGTCTCTCCAATCATTCTTGGACCTTTTATCACTCAAGATGTCATGTGATGAACAGGTCTGACACTAATCTGCATGTAGGTAGCTATACAAACCAAGTGGTAAAAATTGCAGATGATGTGCTCTGCCATGTTAGACCTAGGAATGAAGCACTGCTTCCACTGTGTAGTCTTTCCATTCGGTTCAGCCTCCGTACGTAAGAGTAGAGTAGAATATTCCATGAAGAGAAGAAATGACAGCCCCAGGCAAAATGCAAGACCAGGTCAGGAAGGTGCCACCAAACTCTGACAGTGCAGACGTGTTTGAGTAACTGCTTAGTGCTGGTTACTGCTTCCTGCTTTCATGCAGATTTTATTCTAGTGGGCATAATTTCCAATAACAGACACTAGAACAATTACCAATGGCTATCATTCTTTACTATTTTGGCTCTTCTTTTATTATAAGGGAAGTTTAAACATTTATATTTAATGCTATTTTAGTTATTACTTTTCCTACTTCACCTCTATCTCTGGTAAAATAATTTATGTTAAAACAGTTTATTAACTAAAAGAACAATAGAATCTAAGAAAATGTGAAAGCCTTATACAAAATCTGTTTTTTTTTTTCAAAGCTAGCATCAAGAATTCTCATGTAAATATTAAGTCATCAGGATTAAGGTAGAGGACATGTATATAAAGAAGAAAGAAAATTCAGCCAGGCCAAGAGGATGTGATTTAATGTGATATGACATAAAAACAAAACAAAATGACAGCACAAATGGAGACTCCAAAACCAAACAGTAGTTCCATACTACAGTTGATGCCAAACTGCACAGTCAAATAGTTTTCCTACTGCTATCATTTTACATTTAGCAAAACATGCAGTATAAAACAACAACCTTGCACTTAGGCCTAAATCCAAAAAAGATACTGAGATGCCCATATGCATTTGAAGTTAGTGGAGGAGGAAACTCAAATCTGATGTCATTTTGGGACTGGAAATGCTTTTCGTAAAGAGAAGAACCCCTCTCAAGCAATTCAGACATCTAGCTAATGGCATGCTAACTACTGAGTAATGCATTTCTGGTTGTCTTTGTCTATAAAATGTATATAGCTTGTGGCACTGGAAGCCAGACATCTGTAAATCAGATATAAAGATACCACATTTAAATTCTTTCTGCTTCTTAGGTTCCATGTACTCAAGTGAAAAGCACTGAGAATTCTAATTTATTGGTGTCTAGGTAATATGATGGGACTCAGTGCTAGGTTCCCTAATATCCCTGTGAATACGGTCCTCTACTACAAACTTCTGTAAATGGGCAGAACCACTGCTGAAGAACTGCAGGAATATGACTATCTTGATGATGAAAATTAGTAAGAGATGAATTAGGAAAGAAATTATGTTGGAATTATACTCCTCTGACTGAATTGTAGAATCACAGAACCCTTCCAGGTACAGATAGAAGGATCTCTGGAAGAGAAGAAACGAACAAATGAAAAGAGGTGAAGCATAACAGACTGTTAAAGCTGGAGCATTGCTTCCATACCCACGAGACTGATATTTCTTTAATGTATTTCAGTTATCCTGACAATAAAAGCAAGAACAGCTACATTAGTATTGTATTATTTCCATACCAGTTATCTTCAGTCACTTCTGATCTGACAAATTTCTACATCTATTGCACCTAATAAGCTTTTATTTCTTAGTCCCTTGATGAAGTGTAAAGCACACCCCTGTTGTTTCACTGAAGGCATGCTATATGCACCATCCCACAGAGCCTGTTGCTAAGATAGAGCATGCGGTGAGGCTTCACCATGGCAACAACTTCCAGCCCATGATGCATTAAAATCCTCAGCTCTTCAAATGTTAAAGATCATTGTGTCCCAAACAGTGATTTTATAACATGAACAAACAGAAATCCCTCGCCCTCCTTGGTAGTGGTGCAATATCAGCAATTAGCTGCTGATCCCAGACTGCATCCCAGAAGATGAGAAGAACAGCTGCTTTGGCTCAATAATGGCCACTGGCTTTATATCATTATGCTTTTAATGTAGGCAGTGCATTGTTCTCCATCCTCCCAAGAAACAAGGGCATCTATCAAGATTGTCAAGAAAGTTTAGCACCGAAGAGCTTTTTTTAGCCTCACAAAGACCTAGCAGGAGTTTTCTGCAAGGAATCTTCCCAAAGCCATGGGCTGTGCTCACAGAAAGCTGGTTCCATTAAGATTCAGTTATTTTGTCTTGAGTATATCTCCCCAAACAAATGATTCCTGAAGGAATGGTAACCAAGGCCTGTGTGAAAGCATTATGTCAAAAGACTTTATTATTAATGAGGTAAAACAGATGTAGTGTAACAATCAATACACACAGTTAAAGAGATCTGCGCAGGCTTATAATTGCTACAAATTTAATTATTTCAAATGTAAATACAGGAGATATAAATATGCTAAACAGTTCAAAATTCTTTGATGAAACCTAAAGCAAATTTGTGTGCTATAATATGCAATCGTGTTGAATGCAATCTTGTGAACCGTTGCAATCTTGACCAGAGTTTAAAGGTATCCAGTCACTGAAATGTTCATTAAGCATTATCTCAAGAGGCAGTTCTGTTTGTTAGGATGATCTTTTCTAATTAGTGAATTACAGAACCGCATAAAAAACTTTCAGCTGTCATTGCCTTCTGCTTACACAACATCTTCCTACTGCCTAAGAACAAAATTGCTTTGTAATTGTATCCTGCACTGCAAATAAGCCAAAAATGTACTCCAGGAGAGCTCTAGTTGTTTCTAATGTGGGTCAAAACAAAGATGAAGAATTAAATATCTTATGGGTCAAGTTTTCTATTACATCTTTTAAATCTTTTTAATGATAGCAATTTTGTTTACAAATGACACTTTAATTGTAGCTTAATATCAGAAGGATTTTTTCTTGTATACTTATCTGATGAGGGAGACATGAAAGTCTCTTCAAGTATTTATTACAACACTGGCTTAGTAACCAGCTCCAAAAATCTGAGCAAGCTGGGGGCATTTACCAGTAATTACCCAGTCATCTTATTGCTTCTGCTCTTTTATGAAAATGGTATAAAACTGTCAAAAAATAGTTCCCTCTAGAAGAATATTATTATCATCTGAAAGCCTTGAAAAAAACATTTAAACTTGTGTATATTTGAAATTTTTGCCCGTAGAAAGAGATTGCAATTAGGCATGATGTCCTAAGATCATGAAGGGATGCAGAATGTTTATAGGATGATCTTAGGGGTACCAGTTACGTATGAGTGAATTGTCATTCTGACAGTGAGTTGTGTAGCAAACAAGGGAGTACTAAACTTTCAATATATAGTACATTTGAGTCTAGGCTTCTGAAATGTTGTTAGCCTGTCTCCTTGCCAAAATCCATCATGTCCTGTGGACACACCCTGTCTGCTGTGAATGCAGCTACCCCTGAGCAGGGAAAAGGTAAGATGGCCCATGCCCCTTGGCAATCTCTTATTTAGCAGTGATGCTATCATCTGAGAAAACTCTGAGCCTAATAGAGATAATTTAATTGGCAGTAACACAGACCCAGTCAAAACCACATGGAGAAAATGATCAACTTATCGCCTCTGGTTTTCATATGCAAAGGTACTTTCATAAGAGACCTTTTCGTTGAAGTGGCAGGCCTATCACCCACAGCTAGGAAAAGTGGTTTATTCATGCAGGTTTCCTCCTCCGGCCTTTCTTGGTCAAAGACAGCCTTATCCAATTCAGGGGATAAAAAGAAAAGAAGGGCCTTGATGTTTAGATTGCTCTTTTCATAATTCTTAGGATTTGATACAAACAGACAAAGAATTTGATCAAGAAAACTGCTACTTAATGAACCAAGAAGCACAATAGCTAGTAAAGGATGTTCAAATGCAGATTCCTTCACAGAAAGACAGACATATTCTGTTTTTTCTTCTCATACACTTTTCTGCAAATAACTGAGCAGTATCTTTCTTGTACAGATCTAGTTTTCATTCCCTCAAATAACCTAAATTTTAGTAGATATATTGTACATGATTGGAAAAAACAGGCTCCTGGGTCAAAAATGGAATTTTCTTGAGTGATACAGAAAGTTCTTCTAAAAGTAACAAAGTTTTAAACTGCAGACTGAGAAGCAATAGCCTTGGTCTCTATCAATTTAACAACGTATCACAGTCAATAAATTCTATATAAAATGAATCCAGACAATAAAAAAATGTAAATAGTAGTTTAGTTCAGATATTTTAATGGAATTCTGCTGAGATTAAGCTTTAAAGGAGTGATTATTTTTTGTTTTCATAGTAACAGAAATTGCATGTCTTATTTTATTACAGTGAGTCAAATATTAGGAGATGAAGATATTACTTCCAACAGTTGGTGCCCTATGTCTGGAAAGAATCAGCATCCCATTAAGGTAATTACTGTTCTCATTTGGGATCTTGATAAGCTCTTAAATAGTCTGTCATTAAGATATATACAGCACATCTCTTTAATAAGATCTCTTGATTTGATGAAACCCTTATTAATACCATCAGAGGTCCCATAAGAACACCTCCATTTTTTCAGAATGTTCTATTCAAGATTACTCTGGTGTCATTGACTCTGCTTCTGGTATAATCAGGCTTGAATACAGAGTCCTCCTGAATTTTGAAGACAGTTTAGTAACAGTGTGTCTGTACCAAAGTGTCACAAAAGAGTTGCTATAATGAAAAAAAAATTATTTATTGATTTTATTTTTAAAAAGAATTAGTTTAGATTCTGACTCATCTAAAATCATGCAAATTTTATAGAAATAATGTTCAGTATTTTTAAAGTAAAATCATGCCACAATAAAATCTTTGAGATAACTTAGTTCCAAAAGATTTTTCCATTTATTCCCGTTGTTCTATTATATATACAGCGATTGTGCTTATTTCATATTTTGTATTGAGAAGTATACTAATAAATAATAATTATTTATTGGAATGGATTTTGGATTAAGGATATGAGTATACATTTTTGACATAGTAGAGAAGCAGGACCAGTGCAATGATAGAGAACTGTATCCAAGGTACAGCCCTTTTTAGCCCTATTTAAAAGTAATTATTTCATTCAGAGGAGGGAGAAGAAAGTAAAAACTTGAATGGATTAAGATATGCCATTTCAGATGTTAAATAGAGATGGATCTTTCTGACCAACTGTCACAATAGCAATGCACAGTAGAGGCAGGCTGCCTGAACAGCTGCCAGATAGAATTGACAGAGGCAATTGATATTGCTCTTTCCTGAAAATTGGGCTGCTGATGCAGGTACTGAATGCATGCCTCGGTGGCTAAGAAGGCGCAGAAATTTGCCTATCCCTCCAAGCCACATAAACTTGCTGTCTTCAGCATTTCTAGCACTTCAATTCACAATTCTGGCACTCAAATCCCAAAGAGATTAAGAACACCATGCAGACTATCTGAAAATCTGCCCACCTATTTATATACTTTAACAAGACTATGAACACCTCTTTATATTATGGGTCAGATTGTCCTGTTATATAAACCTTAAGAAGCTATTTAAAACAGACGGACCGTGTGAGAATTTATTATGGCTAATTTATTATTATATCTGATGACAAAATTTATCTGGGAAAAGGCCAGGGAACTAGTGGCCATTTTAAGACAGTTTAAATAGTCCAAGAAGTTTTCATATTAGCATTAAAAAATTGCACTTAAAAATCTTTTTAGACATCATTAATCCAGGAAATATTTGTGGAGTCCTAGACAGAAAGGTTGTATATATCTTATAGGTCTTACTTTCTTATTATTTTTGCTTGTTACTCAGAGATTTTTTGTATGCACTGAAAAAAATTTCTTATCCTTTCCCTCCTTATATTTTTTTGCCTACAGAGAAGTTTGCCATCAGAAGAAAAATGTAGACAAGTCCTACATTTTATCTATGTACTTAAGATGAGACACTTTCCCAAGTGGGAAGCCTGAAGCTTTCCTTTTCTTCAGTTTGTTCCCCCAGTGAGTAGACTAGGGTTGGGAAAGAAGTCAGGATGGGACACAGTTGGGACAGCTGATCCAAATCAGCCAAAGGGATATCCCATACAATACAACACTGAGATCACTGTGAGATTGTGGCTTATTGGGTGTCTGTTTTTCTTTCTTTCTTTTTTTTTTTTGAAAACTGGCTGAGTGCTGCTATGTCTCCGTAGTAGGTGGTGAGTGATTTTATCACTTACATTTTCTTCCTTCTTTCCTTTGTTTCTTTACCTGTTTTTAACTTAACCTCTAAATTGTTTTGCTTTCTGATTCTTTACCCTGCAGGGGAAATGAGGAAGGGGCTGTGTGGGTGCCTAGATGCTGGTCGGGATCAACCCACAGTAGCAATTAATGTTAAATTATGGATCCAACAAATGAAAATCATCTTTTTGATTTAAGATTTCTAACGTGATTGGTCTTTTTTTCCACCATATCTGACCTACAAATTTTAGGACTTTAAAAGTAAATTTGAAATACTTGAAACTCCTACATCTTGAGAACATTAAAGGAAACTACATTCAGGTTCAAGCTGACAAACCATTCAGAATTTGCAACATTAGACCCATGAACTTACTTCTTTTTAAATCCAATGACTATTTCAAAACTGAATGAAAACTCTATTGGGAAAATCTTATAGAGTGCTGACAGCATAGCTTTAGAAAGGGTTAATTTATGGGCAAAAGTATTAGAACTGAGGAAAGAGAATCCAACGCTATGCTGAAGTTTGTTTATTACTTTTGGGAAAAAAACTTTTTTCAAGGTGATGTCTTATTACTAGGAACTTTATAAACATTACAGCACTATATTTCATTTTTGGGCTGTACTTTTAAACAAAGCCCTTCATGTTGTCTAAGGCCCCTAGCAAGCAGCAGTTGACAGTCTTGAAGCACCAGATGTTACCGTGGCTTTGATTTTGGTTTCAGCAATTTGCCAATATAGACTTTTGATGTTGACAGTACTAATGCTTTTCCAGCAATGAGAAAACGTTTCTGCCTGCTGGCATTTAACAATAACGTGCACAGTCACTGCTACAGTTTGTTCTGTGGAAAATATTGTGTTGTTTGTGTTGGCATATTGGTCATTTTCTACTTTAAAAACTATTTGCTTTTAGAAAACTTAGAAGCATTTTCCATCCCTCCCCTGAGTGTATATTTTTGTTCTCCAGTCTGAAGTGAAATTGATGAATGTATGTTAACAAATTCATTTTAATCTGTGTAGCTACTTGTGACGGTTTTACCTATGATAATGATAGCTTTTTTTGTAGAGGCTCATATAATGCTGTGTTTAGGATTTGTGATGAAAATAGTGGTGATAAAACAGTGATGTTTTAATTGTTGATAAGCAGTGCTTACACAGAGCCAAGGACTTTCCAGTTTCTTGCTGCTCTGCCAATGAGATCAGGGGTGCACAAGGAGCTGGGAGGGGACGCAGCCAGCACAGATGACCCATACTGGCCAAAGGGATATCCCATAGGTTATGGTGTCATGCTCACCATGAGCATGGCCATCACAAAGGAAGGAGAAAGTAGGGAATGCTTGGAATGATGGCATTAGTCTTCTCAAGAAACCATTACACTTTGTGACCCCTGTTTTTCTAGAATAGACTGAACATCTGCCTGCTGATGGGAAGTGGTGGATGAATTTCTCATATTTATTTGCACGTACAGCTTTTGCTTTACTTAGTAAACTGTCTTTATTTCAACTCATGCTTTCTTGCACTTTTACCTTTTTGATTCTCCTTCCCATCCCACCTGGGTAGAGTGAGTGAGTGGCTGTGTGCCACTGAGCTGCCTGTCAGGGTTAAACCACAAGGCTATTATGTCCATTCTGGAAAGGGTAGTGAATAGGAAACAAGTAGAGATACAAAGGAGGTATGCAGCACTGGCAGAATTTAAAAGTGGATTTTACTTCCAAAGAAATGAAGACAAATGAGCTGGAGAGAATCTGTTGCAAGAAAAACAGAAGCCTGATCTAACAAATTATTAGCTTAGTTTTTAACGCAAACAGCCACCTTTGAGTCCTTACCAGAAATATGTTGCAATATACTGCTCAGGTCTATGCTAGAGCCATGAAAGTGGCAGCATCTGAGGGATCCAGCCCCTGTCAAGTGACATCAGAGAGCTGCCTCTTCATCACAGTCCCAAATAACAAAATCCTTTGCCTTTCTCTTTGTGAGCCATTCCATCTACATTGTTTCTATCACTTTTCGTTGCTTCTCCTTTGTGATTAATAACTCTTCCTCCCACTTTATTGTCAGTCATTTATTGTTAGCATCAGAGAAAACATGTTGGTGTGAGTCAGCTTTTGCTTAAGCGTCATTTAATTTGACTCCTTTTTTACATATTCTAGAGGTAGAGTCAAACATCTGCAGGAAATAAGGTATCTTAGTAGCTTTCATACAAGTAGATGAAAAGGCAAGATGAGAGTAAATCATCTGTTGGACTTATGATGTACTGACTTGCATTAACTTGCCTGAAGAAAGATTCTCCTCTTTGCAGAGCAATCCCATTCATGTGTGTTTTTTCTAAAACCTCTCTGCAGATCTCCAAAGCCATAGATACCTGTGTATTTACTTTATGTTTATGTGGAACTACATGATAAAATGTTGAGGCTGAAAGGACAAGAACTTGAAAATTAGGAAATTTCATATTTTTTTACATGTAAAAACTTTAAATATACTCCTGTGCACGTGTGATATGGTCACTTCCAATGCTGTGCCTATGCACTTATTTTCCCAAAGGAGGTCTATTTCGTCTAATGTGTGCATTGAATAATGCTCTTGGTATTTCCCATGGAAATGGTTTAATATTGTTGTGAAATTATAATTCAGGCTTTTACAAGCTCTTCAGTGCATGACCCAAGAACCTGGAAGCCTGTGACCAATCACTTCATCTCCAATATTACAACATGTATTTCACAGCTGAAGAAACAGGTACAAAGCCTTTCTGGACAACATATGGGCTCTGCAGTTAATGAAGGGTTATAATTCAGGATAACATGAGTGGCAGATGTGTTCAGACATGATGCATTTCTGTAAAAGGTGATGAATGCAAATGTGTTCAAACCAGGTCAGACTATAATATGGAGCTGTAAGGATAGGACAAGCCAAGTGGTGAAATAAATACATCCTTTTGCAAGTACTGTAATGTTTTTGTGTCCAGTTCTGGGCTCCCCAGTACAAAAAAGACAGGGATCTCTTGGAAAGAGTCCAGCGGAGGGCCACAAAGAT